>NMRB01000027.1:419977-431303 GCA_002633025.1 Notospermus geniculatus | reverse complement strand
AGTAAGGCGAATAAAGACAAAGGCAAGATGAGAGAAGGCGAATTAGGAAGAAGGCAAATTTCGACAAATGCGAATTGAGACAAGGCAGACTAAGACAAGGCGAAAAAAGACAAAGGCAAATTAAGATAAAGGCAAAACTAGATAAGGCCACTTAAGAAAAGGCAAAAAGATACAGAGGCAAAACAGGACAAGGCGTGGTAGAAAAAGGCAAATAGAGACAAAGGCAAAATGAGATAAGGCGAAGTAGGAGAAGGCGAAATGAGAGAAGGCGAATCGAGGAAAGGCGAAATGTACACTTTTTGAAGGTGAAATGGGAAAAGGCGAAATGAGATAAGGCGAATAGAGCATGTACCCATAGGAATACAGTACGAGATTCGTTTTTGATGACTGACTCGTCTTTCCCGCAGCTCTGCCAGACATCATTTGACTGTTTTTAAAGTGTTACGAGCATATTGTGATCTCAGGGCCTAGGGCTGGGCATAATATGACAGACAACATTGTGGCGTGAAGAATCGACACAACTTGTACTAGCCATGCCTATAATATGATAAACAGAACAAAGAAAGGACTTACCTGCAAAACTGGGAAAAGTCGCCGTGGTGATGATCGCCATCAGTTGAATCAGAATCCGCGCCATGTCGAGAACGGTCGTTATGAAACTAGAATCCGAAGGCAACGGTTATCTCGCGATCTCAAAAATTAAATCATGAGATAGCTAAACTAGATTTGCTATGAAGAACTTCCTGGATTGGCCATTTCGTATGATAGTCCGATATATCTTTTTATCATAGGCCTAAGGAGATCAAAGAAAGGATGTATTCAGAGTGACTCGTCACGCTTGTGCATTTTGAAGGTGTACACAACATAATAACAGATCTCAAGAATATTAACACGTCATGGTAGGATATCGGTCGAGAGTTGACATACATAACCCGCTACATGTAGGCCGAGCGGCATATAAGTTTTAGATATCTTTTGTCACAAATAAAAACTGGATTAGTTTACCTCTTTGTGTGGATTTAAGTATTTTTTCTTCATGCGCAGTTAACTGTGCGAGAAATTCGGGGTCGACGATAAAGTCATTTCTGCTCATCACTGAAATATGGTGAGAAGTGACTTCATCCACAACAGGGTGAGGGATAGTAGACACGGATGTTTTTACTACACCGCGGTGTTTTATGACCATTTATAGTCAATTTTCCGCATAATGACATATTTGTCAAGACTATAGCCCTTGTTACACTACATAAAAAACCCGTGTCGAACCCGGTTTTTTCTGTCCACACCTGTTAAAAACGCGGTGTAATAATCCCCTCTGAGCTCGAACTGGTTTTGGAGGGCTTAATTTAGGTCCCCGTCACAAAATTTGAGGAGTGTTGACGGGCGGCGGGCCGTAGGAGGGATTTTTCAGAGCCGGGCTAGACCCGGGTGACAAAAAACCCGGGGATTTCTATGTAGTGTAACCACGGCTTATGACACGGCAGTCAACCTGAATGAATTTGACATGGTTGATGGTTGTGCGACATTTACGTAATTGTATATTAGTTCCCTATCTGCCAGTGTTCCCGTACAATAGGCTACATAAAAACCCCAACAGACAAAAATGACACACATCCACATAGGCCTACGAACTGGTGACGTTGTATTTGGACTCAGATCAACAAAAGGTGGAGCCACTGATGCACTTTTGCATCTGACTGGTTTTGGGTTTTGATTCCTTAATTCTGCTATCAAAACCTCGTATGTTACCTGCGCATACGAGGTTTTGTCGCATAGTTAAAATGATGATTTTATTGCCTTCTGATTATCGAGGCAGATATAAATGTTACCACCATCTGCATTGCCATGTGGTCCACGTAGATGCAAAACCTGAATTTCGTAAAAACCTGCACATACGAGGTTTTGCCAGAACACCCTCGATAAGCCGTGACACGAATTAGGGACACCACATAGCGATAGGAAAAATCACAGACAAAACACCAGAGAATAGATACTGTGTAAAATATTAAATCTACACAAAGTTGTCAAGAACCATTCCCGGTCCCGGGTTCCCGGTGTGCAACCTTGATTTCCTGTCTCTCGTGTCTCTCACGAATGTACTTCCGCGCCATGCTAATTTGTATCACATGCCTCAAGTTCTCACCACACGTAAATCTAATTACAGTGGAACCTCCCTTAACGGACATCTCTGCCAGGAGGACACCTCTCTAATCAGGACACCAATGTTCAGTCCCAAACTGGCCATTTCTATTCATTTCAACATCTATAATCAGGACACCTCTCAATTAAGGACAGCATTTGTCAGTCCCGAAGGTGTCCTTAATAGAGAGGTGCCACTGTGCATGTACATTCATGACATGGCATCATATTTCGGGGTGGATGTCAGGCCCAATGAGTCAATGAGGTTCATTTTACGCCTCTGGCACCAGGATTATGACGTTACAATCAGATCTCAGCACACCCCAGCTTGATTGAAAGTGCGGTGAAAGTTCCGCGAATAAGATTGCTCCACGGACGAGCGTCGTAACCTGGCGGCGACGTGTGTCGATTTGCATGTGGCAATGTACATGTACACAACACTATTATTTTGTACAAAATATTTCTTTTATTTGGAATAAAATCCTACATGTAATAGAAATAGTTCGCCTGTCATAATAGCACCATCTGGAATGATACACACTACATATTACAACACCACGCTCCTGAAATATAAACCCTCTTTTATTTTCACGTCTTTTGTTTGAAAAAGGACTAAAACTTAAACTTTCCCCAGAGAATGAATCAGGCAAATATAGTTCCGGAGCGTGATGATGATAAGCATTAAACATATCATACATATCATATCATCATACATATATCACAATATTTCTGGGAATCACATTCGTACACTACGCTTCTTTCTGTATTTGCTAATTTGCTTTCTTTCTGTATTTGCTCCTGATGACTCAACACAACGCCGACATAAAGGAAAGTATGTCAACCAATGCCGACGTAAAGGAAAGTACGTCAACCAATGCCAACGTAAAGAAAAGTGAGTCAACCACTGAAGAGCAATGCCGCCGTAAAAGAAAGCACGTCAACCAATGCCAACGTACATGTAAAGGAAAGCACGTCAACCAATGCCGACGTAAAGAAAAGTGAGTCAACCACTGAAGAGCAATGCCGACGTAAAGGAAAGCACGTCAACCAATGCCGACGTAAAGAAAAGTGAGTCAACCACTGAAGAGCAATGCCGACCTAAAAGAAAGCGTGTCAACCAATGCCAATGTAAAGGAAAGTGAGTCAACCACTGAAGAGCAAGGCCGACGTAAAGGAAAGTACGTCAACCAATGCCGACGTAAAAGAAAGTTAATCTATCGCTGATGTCATCCTTCAGAGTCAAGACTCAACATAATTATGATGTAGAGGAAAGTGATTCAATCACAGATTGCTGTATTCATTCCTGTCGGTAAATTTCAGCAGACGGCATTGAAACTTCTCCTCAAAATGGGGAGGGGGGGGGATGAAAAGCCGTAAACTTGAATAATATAAACAGAGAACAAGACAGTTTCTCATTTCTACAAAGCAGATATAACAAATGACTACTGATAGGCTTAAAGATAATATATCACGGATATTTTCGCGGGCCACGAAATTCATTGTTTATTTACATTTTGTTTGTTTATGTCCAGGGTTTCTTTGTCTTATGAGCAAATTGTTGGTGGCATGCCCCTCTAGAAATTCTGTTGATTCCAAAAGTATTCATTTTGGTGGGTTGGCATGTCCAAAAAGTCCAAAATAACATAATGCAAACATTCATGTTTACAAACATTGAATGTAAACAATGAAGTCGTGATATATTATCTTTAATATATATTAACAGTCTGGCAAATGTTCTGTGGGAAGAGTTAGGAGGCGACCGCCATATCGCACTTTACCAACAGATCAGCTACCAAAATGGATACGAAATTCCAGTTCAGATTCAAGTATTATCAGAACTGTAGGCCACAAAACAGTGGCTATTATGAATAAAGTATAGGAAGGGTTAATACTCTCTTTCACACATTAAGAGGTCAGTCCTGGAAAACAGCCGATGGTGTAGATGAATTATGATTGACAGGTCATGTGGGTAAATTCCGATCTCCTATTGGCCATGACTGTGGTAGGAGTGCTCTTAACGTTTTGAGGTGTGCAGAAATGTGATTCCCCTCACAAATCCAAAGCCAACAGACCGTACACTGTTACGAGGGGTTGTTGATGTTTTTTGAAAGCCAAATGCATGTCATTTTCAGGTTCGTTATCCTAATACCAGACAATCATTTCATGTTATGATCGTTCCCCCTGTGAACCAGGAAACTGAGCCTGAAAATGACACTAAGATGTACACTTCACACCTCAGAAAGTTCCTACCACAGTCATGGCCAATAGAAGAACGGAATTTATCCACATGACCTGTCAATCATAATTCATGTACACCGTGGGTAGTTTTCAGGACTGACCTCTTAATGTGTAAAAGAGAGTATTTCAGTTGGTACAGGACCATCCATCACATTCACTTGTTTTTATCTGTGCTACACAGTGTTCCAAACGCAAAATTGAAAAAAGAGTGCAGTGTGTGCTTGAGAACTTGTTTCATGTTTGAAACGAGACGCACTCGCTGTTCGGTGCGGTTCGGTCTGATACTGGGATGTAAATACATGTACATAAATAGACTGCATCATTGTTCGAAGTATTCAGAAGCTCTGCAGATATCAAACAGCTCCCTGGAAGTTTGCATATGTGTCGAATTGTGACAAATACTCCAGAATAACGTCGTGGACGAATTTATACTGCTCCTGGAAAATGAAAAAAAAATGTTGTGATTACCAATGTATGCTTCTGATAGGAATGTATGTAGCATTAGAGGTAGTTTGTCGCAGATCCCAGTATTCAAGAGGAAGCTGAAACCTTCCTTTTTTCTCGGCGTGACGGCGGCCTTCCTTGAATTACTTTCCGATCACACATCAGTGATATTGGCACTATAAAGGCCTCAATGATGACTGGTCGATTTGGAAAACGCGCTTTTTTCTAATTTTCCCTCAAATGAAAGTAAAAATCCAAGAAGTGGATGGGCATGGGTGTTCACTGACTATCGAACATCACGTACAACCAGCTCGTGACACACTTACGTATGTGTTGAAAAGCTGAGGTCTGTTGGTCCTGAGCAGACGAGCATACTGGAACACATCAACTTCGTGGTCAACTTTCACCTTCTCAATCACAGAATGCGCTAAGCAAAAGACACCGCTCTGGGAAGCACCGTCCCTGGAAAAGGAACAGCCACAAACTGTAACACGACAACTCGGAGAGGGGAGGCAGAACCAGGTCAGGTGTTAACAGAAACCTTCAAATACTCTAGAGCAATGATGACGGTAAACTACACGATAAACTCACAAACACTGGACGAGTATCTTCTTGCTTCCTGTTTGTTGCTGCCAAAGTCGCACCATCTCAATCAGCTCGACGATCGATGATGCTGTTTTAGGAGTGGCCCGGCCGTCTGGCCAGTTCTGAAGGTGAAACTGACGAACTTGTCTAGCTGGATTCCCATCCTAATGAACGGAGAGAAAAGCGTTCCAACATACATTTCATTAACTCAGAAAGAATACCTCTAAGTCAAAAAACTGTTGGAAAATTAGGTGATAATGATGGAAGGTGTAGTAGGCCTAAGTGTGAGTGAGTTCGGGCACAGCTGGGCATCCTGGCAACTGTTAGGCAATAAATAAAATATCCCATAGTACCGTAGCTGCTGTTGGGACAGGCAAGTGGGGTACCTACGTCTTCAATTTACACTTAAATTTACACTCACAAGTCGACTTTACACTTCTCTTATCACACTGTCAGCTGCACAGATTTCAAATTAGAATCCACCGAATAGCATATATACATGTATGAGCGTGATCGAAAAGGACTCTCTTACCGTAAACTTTGTTCGCCTCAAAATCTCAAAGTCCCTGATGACAATTTCAGGATGAGACGCATCGGTATTCCTGCCTTCAACCACTAATGGTCCAACTTCCATCGACTTCCCCTCTTCTGGCCAAAAGACTGGACAAAGCTGCAGTCAGAGGATTATTCAACCTATCATATCACGCCTTGGTAAACGAAATTTCTATTTCGAGTAATTATGTTCACAACCACCTTTTGATGTGCTTTTCACTATGCATTTGCAGGTTGAAAGAACTCTAAATATTGCAACGTTCAACGTGGGCACTGCAGCGGGTGGATGGTTGACCCACTGCAGTCTCTACCATGTCTACGGTATACCGCAGTGGCCATCAATGAATGGTGGGGGAAAACCGTTGGAAAACTAGAATTTCAACCAACTTGGTTGCCTTCCTTGATCACGTTCATCATGACGACCGTCGAGAGACCCATGTCTTCAACCAGGCGCCAGAAATCTTTGACCGTGTTCGGCAACGGATGCTGGGTGGCGATGTACGTATCCTTGTCACCGTATCCCTGTAAAACAAATAACATGCCATAGTTCCCGTCCATTTTTTGAAAAATTGTATATCTAAAGTGTATACATAAATGTGCGCAACGTGCACTCGTTATTGAAAAGGTAACCCACTGAATGACTGTTTTCGAAAGTCACGGCAGTTTTGTTTGTGCACTGTGCATTTGGAGCATTATGTACAGCATTATACTCTCGATGGCAGTAGAAAGAAGTTTTTTTTTCACACAAGCAACTAGATGTTGCAGTCCTTGGCTCGTTTCACTAAAATTCTACACAAACTTGTTCAGACAGGGAATCGTAATGATTTTCGGTAGGAAACTGAAATGAGTTGAAGCAGGATGAGTTTCGAACAAAGACTTACCGACAGATATACAGCGTTGATGTAGTCGTCCCAGCCAGCCACTGGCTGGGTGAGAATCGGCCGAGAGGACCCAGCTACAAGTGGAAAACACATTTCTTCACTAAACCTATCATTACTCATGGTTGTCAGAAAAAGACTGTTTTTAATGTTCTTTACAACCAAAGACAATATTCTTTGTTGAGATGGAAGCTCCTGTTCTAAAGCATCCCATTTACATTTTGTATCAGTCTGTTACCGACTTTAATAGCTTGTAAAATACCACTCAAAGCCATGCTTTTGATGCGTCCATACAACGTACATGTATGGTTCCTAATCTTTATCCAAAGTAAAGCATAAAGATCGACACATATATAACACAAAGGTCGCCTCTGAATTTCGCAAATTTTCGACCCCAATCGGAGTCTTCCTCAGGCACTTTCTAGATGATCCAAGGAGTGAATCTTGGATCTTCTAGAAAGTGCCTGCGGAAGTTCCTATATTTGATATTTATTGCCGATTATACTCACAAGGTACAATATCAGGGCTTCTGTTCTTGTCAGCATGAACTGTGAGGGCGTCAGTACTGGGAGTGATTGTATTGACAAAGGCAGCCAGGTGCTGGAGTGAGATGAAATGACAGCCAATCACAACCAGTTTCTCATATAATAGAGAAATTCTGATTGGTTAGTGTTATAACAGAGTAGACGACAGTACATCAACTAACAAAACGACAGCATACGTCGATGTCGTTGATACCAAAAATAGATAAGCTTATCCATTTTTGTTGATACTCATTAAACACGACCTGAAAAAAGCATTGATTGGTTGAAAACCATTGATTGCTCTTTTGTTCAATAAGCGTGTCCAATCAGCGCCTTCTGAAAATTCAACCGCGGATTATCCAACGGACGTTTGCAGTTGAGGGTAGCAGTATACCAAACCAACAAGTACACGCACAGAAAACTGCTCCTGTAATTTGCACTTGGATTCACCGGGCTTCACTTTTATCAGTTTCAGATATTCATCACGATACACCTCAGTATCACAAGTCGTTATGCCAACAAGGAAGTATTCCGCCATGGCGTCATGCACATGTTGATACTGGTTCTGAAGAAAAGAAAAAGATACATGACACGCTTCCACTCTATGCACCCGTCACAAATTCGGCTCAAAGAGTTTGACATTTGTGACTTACGACGTTCTGGATCATGTTTGGTCTGAAACCTCTAAGCTTCTCAACACAACCGTAGATATTGACTTTGTTCTCAGCTTCGCCCTCCCTGATCAGGTAGTCGATTGCTATGAACGTTCCGGTCCTGCCAACTCCAGCACTGAAACAACAGAAGCAAGGTGCAATATTGTTGGAAAAAACTCGGCCATAATGCCAAATCATGGACGCACAGACATGATATTCTTTGGGTATTTGAAAAAACCTGAACACTGATTGGTGGATTTTGGGCCTGGACGCTGGATCGTTTGCCATTGAGATGTACCGCCTGGATCTTCCAACATCCAACTGCAACGGTAACAAATCCTGAGTCCCGCCGCCGCCCCCTCCCCAAACCAACTTGAGCTTCGAAAATCACCGTCGGTATAACGATACCTACACGGTCACAAAGTTTAGCCTACCTGCAATGAACAAGCAGTGGTCTTTTCCCATAGTGTTTACCACAGTGCTTCATCACTATTGTCCTCAGGTTAAGGAGGGATGAGGCGAACTTCGGTACACCATGATCTGGCCAAGCTGTGAAGTGGTAATGGGTCACGTGATGGGACTTTCCTTCCTGAAGTCGTCAAAGCATTTTCTTAATACATGAATACTCTTTAGCGAAATGTTCCTTTATTTATTTGATGAGTTTTAAAGTGCTAAGGAAGAAGTAGTTTCTGCTCAACACCATAGATGGTATTCACAAGTAGGCCTATCGTTGTTTTCACATTTTGTTCGACCTTTGCTGATAAAATATAGCCTGGGATGTATCAGACCACGGCAGATTCCCTCACCTGTAGCTGACGAGGGTGCAATACAATGACAACACAAACGACACCAGCGTTCATTATGGTTGACACTAGGAAATACACCATCTCTTTGATAAAGCTGCATCGCTTACTTACCAGTGAAATTTTCAGTGTCCTCTTGACGTAGTCGGTAAAGTGTTCTTCCCTCACGAGCTCCACCTCGAACGGCCCATACGTCGCTTTCCCAGGAATCGTTTCTGGCCAATACCGAACACATTTCGCCTAGAAAATGATACCCAGCACAATATTAACGATGTCGAGTACTGTATGTAATCGTCCGTTCTTTCTGCAGTTTGTGGGTTGAAGATGTGCAATCTAAACCTCGTAATGTAATTTCAGACCTTTCAAAATACTGAGGGTGTTACATTAATGACGAGAAGACGGCACAGTCAGAATTTGAAACGAAACCAGTTACCAGTGCGGAAAAACGTAAATGTCCCCCCGTATTTTTGCTTACCCTGTTCCCTTCCCGGAATTGGGTGAGCATGACGATGGCCGGGCAGCGCTGCTGCCAAATCAAGCGCCACATATCCACAATATGTTCTTCCTTTGGACCTAAGAACGATAGCAGAAACCTAATGGTGTACGCGAACATGAATTGGGACAGGTCTACATTTCTGACTTCACCATAGAGGAATTGTCGGTGCTCGTTGTGCTTTTTCCCGTTCTCTCCTCTCTGTCAAATTAAGGCAAGTTGCCTCTTTGTGCTGGGCACCTCAGCTGTAGAACACTTTCGTCAGTTGTTCGTGCCATTGGTCTTATCGTCGTGTCGTAACGAAAGCAACTCATATGTACCCCCAGTTGGCACGGCTTACCCAGCCGGACATGGAGGATTTCCTTTATGGCCAAGAGTGGTTGGCTACCATAAATTCACATATTATGCATATTTTGTTATTACACTACAGGTGCGCTTGGCCTGAATTTTGATGACTAAATTCACTTTGATGTGAAATTACAGTATATCAAGGGAATTCATTGGTGGAAATTACCTTGTGAGGCAATAAAGACCTTATCTTTGTCATATCCCTGAAAAAAAGAGGTGGTTGGCCAATGAAGATACCGATTGTAATGCATACTGCGGTGTAGTGGGCAATACGCAACTTAAAGTAGTTACATGTACACTTTCATGCTTGTGCTCTGACTCGAGCATGTGGAGATCATTTTCATAAGATGATACTTTTGACGGTCTGTTCAGAAATGTTCACACAAAACGCAGTACCAAACATTTCTTACTTAAGATTAAGAAATGACCACAAATTCTCACAGAGATAGTTACTTACATCCACGTAATTGGCATTGACGTAGTCATGGAGTATATCTCCTGTCGGTTTCAAAATGACTCGAGAATGGTCATCTGGAAATATCAAGTACGAATGTCCAATCATCGAGTGTTTTACCCGATTTCAAAGAAACGTTTATCTCACCTAATTTTTGTTGCGCAACAGATTTGGTCGGCCTACATTGAGAGAGAGAGACACCAGGATGTAATTTGCTAACGACCGTAATTTTCACTCCACCATCATGGTTGTTTAAGCAAATAGGCCTAGATTTTTAGTGTATGAAAAACAAACTATCACACTTACAGGCGATGATGTTCTGATACCGGTTAAGAGGCTTATTCGCCAAGGCTACTTCATGAGGCTTGACCATATCAGCGGGCAGAGTCTGGGAAAAAGGGTAAAATTTTTGTATTCCAAAGTAACCTCACAAATTTAGAAGCCATCAACTCAACAGTACACACCCCGTGAATTCACAAACAGCGTAAAATAGGGCGACACCAAGCCCTGACAAATAATGCAGGTGGAGCCGACACCGAGTTGATTACAACATGAGGTATACATTTTCACAGCATGGGGGATTGGCGCAAGTTACAAGAATGCCGACAGCTGACAGTAACCCTAAGGAGCTTACTTTGAATTCCGCGTCGAAGTCAGCAAACTTTTCACCTCGTATCTCGATGTTGTGTTGTAAAAGACCACTGCATGGAATACTGTGGTCATAATCAACTGGTAGGTCAATGCCAACCGGTTCAGCATCTGCTTCTGAAAGGACCAGCAACAAACAACATGACGTTTTCAAAATGTTTTTAAAATGGCTGAGGATATGTACACAGCATGCTGTGTATGCAACTGAAAAATTATGGTTGGGTACACAGCATGCTGTGACAGCAAGCCAACATAATATTCTTGCGTACACAGCAGGTATATTAATATTCATTAGGTGCATAATAATAGCTCCGCCTCCCCCTCTGCTGTGTACCGAGGATGTGTACGTTTTTGCATACACAGTACAGCATGATGTGTGTACAGCAGAAAATACAGTTGCTTACACAGCATGTCCTCGTTTTTCTTGTTTTGGGAGGACACAGAGGCTAAAATCTGGGCATCAGGACAGTCCCCGCATGACCGGTGCTACGGCTGGTGTGTTGCCCGCCATGTATGCACTGCCATTTCACAAAGGCGTACTTCAGGTCCCTTGGCAATTTAATAGGT
>NMRB01000027.1:406008-419279 GCA_002633025.1 Notospermus geniculatus | reverse complement strand
GGAATTCAAAGCATCATGTTGGCAGGTTCATGTTCCTCTTTACCACAAAAAAAGTTGAAGCTCGTGCCTATTACGTAAAGCCAAAATTCAGGCAGTAAGAGACATCTGGTGGCATCACAGGAAGTGTATCCCTCAGTAAGCTCATCGTTCGCAGTTAAACCTTTATGGTTGATTCCTTTATGGTAACACCGATAACCACGTATTTTTCATACGGTATGGCGATTCATACTTGACCAATAAGGGACTCAAGGAGTATGGAATCGACGGTATACTGCCTTTAAACATTAGTGACAAGTACCGGGGACAAACTACGAACATTTCAGATTCGATGAAAAATGAATGTAACCTAAAGAAGAACGAAATCACTGTCATAGCAGTACACCTACCCCGCCAGCATTGGTCACGATGCCGTACAGTACGTAGTACGTTTCTCCAGTTTTCAATGGCGGGTTATAATAACCACCGTACGTCTTGTTGTCTCCTATAACGAAGCGACCTTTGAAATCAGGGTCAAGTTCAGCAGCGATGTAACTCGTTCGGCCGTTTTTCGTGGCATCTTCAACACCGGTGAGTTCCGTATGTTCTGTGGATGTTAGCGATGTGGCCCGTTTTCGGCGATTCTTCTTGGCTGACCCATACTTGACACCAATACGGATGGCTCTGATAAAACAATGTAAAACAAATTATTACATGTAAGTACATGTATAAGGCTAGGCATTTAATATTCCAACAAATTTCCTCGTTCTCATTGGTCGAACAAAGAACGAAGCTCCGGCGCCTACTATGGTGTGGAACAATAGGCCTAGTCATGAGTACTCTGGACTGACCTCTTAGAGGCGACGATAAAGTATAAACAGTGTAGGCCTAGTTGATCTTGTGTGGTAGGCCTATGCTTACTCTAATTTCCCCGACTTCACGGCATTTTTTGGCAATTCTTTGATATCAATTGTGATGGTAGTTGGGGAGATCTTCTTCACAGTGACCGCAGAATCTCCCTCAGTTGAGATATCGTCTCCTGAGGAAAATAAACACATCTTTTGTCAGAGAAAGAAAGGAATTTTATAGCTTGTAAAAACAGGCCATGAGAAGAAAATACTCATGAAATTATGAATTATGTTGAATGGCGTCAACAATCTGTATCTATACGAACGATGGAAATGATCTTTCTCGGCATTCGTTGGTGAATTTCAAATCCTGAACGTAACATATTACGTGAATTTTCAACAACACTTGGAGAAACAACTCACTCTGGGACCGAGTCCAGTTCCTCACAGAAACAGCCGGTCCATATCCGATGGCTGTTTGGGCACGAATGCTGCAGTTGTATTCTGTTGCTGGTATTAGGTCAGTAAACGTTTTCTCTACGCTCGTGGGTGTTGGATCGGACTTGACGATGTGCTTATCTTTGTTACCATTAACACCAGCATCATAGGAGAAGACGGGGGCACAAATAAGCTGCATTGAAATCAAAATACTAGGTGATTACATTGTATGTATATTGTTGTAGGTTCTAAACGCACGCAACGAAAAATCATCTGCGAATTAGTAGAAATTATTCTGCAACACGGTTTTTTGGGCTTGTTGGCCCATGTTGCAGACTTTAGATTGGTTAACTTGAACATCTAGGATTTTGCCACATAATGACCATAAATATACATGTACATGTACAACCTTAATATAACATGCACATATGGAGGAGATGAATGGTGAACTGTTCGCATGACAGTTTTCATACCTCGTAATTTTTCAAAACCCCGTTCGGGAATTCCGGCGCGGACCACGTCATCTTCAAGCTGCGAACAGTTGACTCGACAACTTGTATTGGTCCTGGAGGACCGGGAACTAGAATGGAAAATGGAATGAATCTGACTTGCATTGTCGGGAATGAACCCGATCATGATGCTCCAGGTTCGATTCCAAGAATTTCTCTATGCTGTGAGTGCCATATCCTCAAAAGGTGCCAGTGGGTGAATCAAAATGAAGTTGAAGTGATAAGGGTGTGTTTCTCCTTGTAGCAACCCGTTTAAGAAGATGCTTTCCCAGCCACACTTACAGTCCTCCACCGTCTTGATGCTGATCTCAGCACTCCACTCCCCGGCTCCTTTTGATGTCCAAGCCTTGGCCTGTAATACAAAGAAGTCTATTCATCCAGTGGAGTCACTGTGGAGCACGGTCAAAACCAATTTACTCACAAATACAGTGCACTGGAACCGCTGCTGCTTTAGCTTCCAGTTGTAGTCCCGCCCTGAGAGAACGACCCTTGCCTGAGAGTGAGAGGACTTCCTCACTTGTTTCCTGATTGACTTGAATCCACAAAACACCAAGGCTCAGCATTAAGCCTGGCGCAGATCGACCTTGCGACTGGATGCAACTACCTGCAATGCCGTTGCCGGCAATGGTTGCGACTGGCTGAAAACAGTTGCAACTGATCAGTTGCACCAACAGGTCGATCTGAGCGGCCCGGCAACGCTATTGCCGACCGTTGCAGGTAGTTGCAATCAGTTGCACATGTTCTACTCGTTGCCGACCATTGCATCTAGTTGCATTCAGTCGCAGTCGATGTGCGCGCTCTGGCAATGAATTTCCTCGTTTGTGGTGCACATTAGACTGGTTCGTAGTCCCAACTGGCTCCGATGTTGGGACCGGGAACCAGTCTAGGTGCACAGCCATTTTGAATGTTTATCACATGACTCCCGAGTACGAGTTGTCCGTTCGGAAGACATCGACAATTTCCGTGTAGCATTCAGTTCAGTTGCATGTGTCGATGTGCGCGCTCCGGATTAAGACTGGTTTGTGCCACTTGTTGCCGCAATGACCAGTCGCAATCGATGTGCGCTGTCCGCTCACATCGACAGCGACTGTTGCAGGTAGTTGCATCCAGTCGCAAGGTCGATCTGCGCCAGGCTTTACGTTGGACACGGCTGTTTTAAACGGTGGCTGATACAGGTCGACATTGGCTGGTTAGCAAATGCACAGGGAGGTCCAATGTAAATGTACTACAAAACCTGAAGAAAAAGCATTTGCTAGCTTTTATGAACATCAGCCAATACCTACCCTGAATACGTAGGTAGAATCTATTGTCAACTTGGTGAATGTCTTCGAGGTTTCCGGTGTTGTAATATTGACACTTGTCACTTTCTCCTTTTTGTCCGTCAACCACATCTCAATGGTATACTTGGTAATCTTTCCATGGGGTGGATCAGGTGCAATCACTTTCACTGATATCGAATCGAGTTGTGCGCCAGCTTTTGTTATGTTTGGTGCTCGGGGCACTAGAAAAGAGACACCACTAAATTCGGTAAAAATGTTTAATTAGTAGGGCCTAGAAATGGTATTCCATGCATTATGCATATGCTCAGTGAAGGTAGCCTTCTGCCGGTCAAAGGGCACCTAGTGGTCAGTTTGGTACACGTTAAGATAACAGCTTGGGTGACGCCGTGACGTAGGTGTGAGACTGCAAATATTAGGTTCTGTTCTCAATGAAAGTAAGGCCTGTTACAAGTAGGTAAAAGGAATAGACTTTCGCTGACAATTAGATCATTTTNATATGACTGTTTAACTGCAAACCTATTCTGACACAAACAACAGCGAGATACCAAATGACCAGACGAAAATATACAGCGGAACATACGTCATACGTCGGATGTCTATTCGAGTAGGGAAATCGTTAATCCTCAAATAAATGGGCGCGGGCACACTAATTTCTTTTCCTATCAGCAATCCAACGACTGCAGTAGTAAGATTACGCCATGCACCCAACCCTTCACCATAAATGTCACAGCTGTGGTTTCCTTTCAGTCTCACCTTCTTCATCAGTCGTCACACTGACCACTGATCCATACGGACCTTGCCTGACCTGGTTACGATAGGCAACTTGAAAACCGTAGGTTGTATAGGGGATGAGCTGAGTCAGAGTTACAGACGTAGATTGCACTTCAGACGTTTTTATGACCGTTGAAGCTGAAGCCAATTTGTATACGTAGGACTTGAAAGCTCCATTCCTGTTTTCGCAAGGCATAGCAGCCCAGGTAAATGTAATTTGACGTGAAGTTTTCGAAGCTGTTGGCGTAGGAGGCCCTACAGTAGGTGCTGAGAAAAAAGAACAATTAATGCTAAAATTATGGAGACTGAAAAGAAATTGTATCCTGTGTAGGATAATACTCAAATCTCTGTGGCTTCAATCTTAGCTATCCTCATTTTTTGTAGCTAAGGAAATACATGTACATGTAACTATTAAACAGTATCGTTCCACTTTCAACCAACAAAGTGAAGGAAGAGGGACTTGTGAATATGATAGCCTCGATATGCTGAACAGTGGGATTTTACAGTGTAGAATAAGAGAGGTACATGTACATAGCGAAGACTGATACCAACATTTAAGTCGGTGGCAGTCATCACTCCACCTCCTCTCATAGTATGTTCCGCACATCATGGACACACTTACCGAACGCGGGAGTTAAAGCGTTATTCATCACTTTTTCTGTTCCGACCCCAGCTCCATTCTCTGCCTGTACCTTGAAATCATAGGAGCAATAAGGGCACGTATTGACTGTATATTCAAGTACAGGACCTGTAATTTCCTTGCGAGTCCAAGAAGGATTAGTCACTGGACATCCGTGAGGCAACGTTCCGTATCGTAGATGTTTGTACTGGACGATGTACTGTTTTATCACACCGTTTGGTGCCGTGGGTTTTGTCCACTTAACTTTCACGGAAGTAGCTGATTTTTCCAAACTGATACTTCCAACTTGGCCAGGAGCTGAATGAAAAGAATGTGATTGACGTCTTTATGTTGTTATTATTATGAACACACCACAGCATGGGGAATACTGAAATGCACAACAGGCCTCCTGAAGCAGAAACTGGGAAAAACGAAATAGACGATATACATGTAGTGCCGATGCCGATGGGCAAAATGAAATGTACAAGAGAATTACACCAGCAGCTAGCCGCTGCAGTCCACCGCACCGTTTCGGCCGCAAATATGATATCGATGCTCTGGTAAGTGAGACATCAACTGCCTTAATGTACTACATGTAATGTCAAGTGGTATCATAATAATAAATAGCGAATGCTACAGATCTCAACACACTCATATAAGTACATGTACGTCTACTGACAAGAACCTATCTCTCAGAATGTGATCAAACTCACCAGCCTCTGCTGTCATCACAGTTACGACGGCTGAGTACGGGCCAACACCTTTGTCGTCGTTTTTATAGGCAATCTTGAACTGGTATGAAGTATAAGGTGATAAGTTATTACAGTAGACCTTTGTTTCAGCGGCCTTGTCACCAAATAATAGCAAAGTTCCATCAGATACTTTATTTAACTGATATTGATATTTTCCGTTTGGTCCGTTACTTTCCTTGCATGGTATCTTTGCTAAGGAAAACACAAGTTGAACTGAGGTCTTTGAAAACAATGTTGGAGCTGGTGGTGTAGCTGTTGGTGCTGAAAAGAAACGACGATACCATCAACCCTAAAAGATTCTCTTAATTTTTTTAACAAACTGACATTATTCCCTGCTAAATGAAATCGGTGATTTAGTGTATATCTCATATCGCACACGAGTTCATCGTTGTCAAGTTATCTATCTTCCTGAGAAAACGAAAGAAACATGAAAATCATCCTTAAGCTAAAGACACATAGATGCGGTTCGTGCTTCGGTGCGGCAACGGTAGGGGAAGATGTGTGGGTTAAGCCCATGTCAGGATTAAACTCCGTTGGTGCATATGGGCCATAGAGTACGAATCTACCAGGCTTTGTGAATAAGGTTTCTGCATTTTGAGGGTTGATGAAAACGCTTGCTGAAGAGGTTACCTACCAGCTGCTGCACTGAGAATCCTGGAGAATGCATATGACTTCCCTCGCCCAGCTCCAGTGGATGCCATCACCGTGATGTCATACGCGCAGTATGGACAGATGCCATTTGCGGGAAGATCATAGGTACGTGTCGTGATAGGTAGATCAGGGGAAGAAACGTCAGATCCAGCTACATTCTCGCATTTGCCATATCCAACTAGTTTATGTTCAATATGATAGGCAGTGATAACACCATTCTTTAATGTTGGTTCCGCCCAGGTGATCCTGATCGTCTTCCCTTGAGAGGAAGCAGCAGGGTTGGTGACTGGGCCTGGAACTAGAGGAAGGGTGATCTCCTGATCAATGATTACAGCAGATAAACATAGTGTTACTGACACTGAAAAGGTGAAAACTGACACTGACGGTGAAAAGTTGAAGAAAAATTGTTTTCTTGTCTGATGGTGGCAAAATCGGACAAAATTTGTCATAACAATTCATAAGCGAGGTCGCTTTTGAAATTTTGGTCACACTATGTGGATGATGGCAAAAAGTCGTATCTTTGATATCAATGATGGCACAAGGTGACAGAAGCGGTCGATTGACTTTTTCTACTGATGAGAGAGCGCCAGTTGATATGTTATCGTTATAGAGAAAATCTTATTGATTTCTAACACACTATTACGTAATTCTGACGTCAAATACATACAGGTCCCAGCAATAAGAAACAGTAAAATTCGGTCAACGTTTCAAATCAACTGTACATGCGTTTTACCTTCCTTGGCATCCTGAGAATATCAGGCGTAGTGCTCGCTCCCTTCGTGTCTGCGGTGACGAAGGGCGCGAGCAGTAAGAACGTCTGACAAGCCTGGTGGCGTTAAGGTTCACGTAGTGAAATTATCGAAAAAAATATCGCAATTGAGGGACATGGGGCACCATTTTAGAAATTCTGAACTTCCTACATTATACCCGACATGGCCCTAAGGATAGTTCATTGGTTTGCCACCAGAGAAGTTATGGCACTACACGTAGAATCCAGGCAGTGCTCATCCAGGAGGCGATTACCTGCACTCAGGTAGCCTTCTTTGTTCACCCACGCGGTGATGCTCGACTCATTATTCACAGGGGAGGCAGGCAAGGCGTGTTGATTTCTAATTAGGCGTTTCATAAGAGTTATCTATACATTAATAATTCATACCTTCTCTCAAAAACCGGCTAGTTTATTGTAACCTTTCCCCCACAAAATGTATCATTTTACGCAAACAGCAAATTCGTTTGTGATGTTGACTTATATCGAACAATCCTGAAACCCCTACGCCTTCCGATAATAGGCTCGTCCTTCCTGTGTTATTCTGCCATGTATTGGATATCGCGAATGCACTGGGCATTAAACGCAATTTTTAGGTCAACTAACGAATATTACGGTCCCAGAAGAAATCCGAAGCAGCAAATATATATCTACTTTTGACTTATTAAGGTTATTCACTAAAAGTTCATCTTTATCGAAGGTTATCCGATTTTATTGGCTTCCAATCTTCAGCCTCACAATGAAAGTTTCCTGCGTGAGTGCGAAGCCCTGGTTATGGTAATGTAAATAACCGCGCGATCGAAGAGTGAATCGGGCAAAACCGGTATGAAAATAATGGTCACTACGTGAACCAATATTCTCAGGATGTTCCTTGGCAGTGTTGCTAATTGGATAACACCAAACTAATGGGGTACCGGCAAACAAAAGGAGGCGCTGATCATCAACTCGGTTAAAACGCAGGTGCGCATGCCTTTGCGATTGTTGAACGTCATCAGCCGTCGTGCGTCATTCTGACGTTACAAAAACTGCGTCATTCACAACCCATGACGTCGACCATTCGCCTGTCGTTTACGCTAAAATGGTCAACTTTATCGATTAAATTCATCATGTTCCCGCAGAGATTTTTGCTCAAAAGCCATAAGATATATTTTAGCACTTCTGTACTTAATGATAGAAAATTAAAATCAGAAATTGAGTGCAATGTTTTAGTTATATTTGGCCTAGAAACAGGGTGTGCTATTAAGAATTAATTGGAAAATAACGTTAGCCTCACTTTCAATGACGCAGTCATGACCGAGTTGATAGTCAGCGCCGCGTCGCGGATTAGGTCTGCCGGTACCCCATTACCCAGCAGTCAACATATCCGTGTTGGCCTATTATTCAGATGAACGATCATGAGGTTTGCTAATTTCTATATATAGACTTACTGTCCTCTGCAGTCTTTTTCAGCAACTTAACGCTTTGAAAACTTTTGTCATCCGTGTTCCAGAGTTTTATGTAAACGTTATACTCAGTGTAGGGTTTTAACTGTTTGATTTCCTTTTGGTATACACGATTGTTAACCCACACCGGACTTCTCGAACTGCCGTCCTTGGCATCGAAATGTACGGCATACTTCTTAAAGCATATAGCTGGCATCTGAAACGTCTGAAATGATTTCGATTAATGGTTATTGTCAGAAATCTACCTACGAAGGTCACTCTATTTTTGCCTCTCTGTAATATACAGTCACACGTATTTCATAGTTCTTAATCATATACAGAAATGATCTCCCTGGACGTGAAGTATCTCGAATCCAATAGAGAAGTCACACTGAAGATACAGCTGTACATGTACAATGATCATCAAAAGACAGCGCAAAGGACGTAGTTAAATATAATGGAGTTGTACGAGACACAAGGAGATCAGCAGTAACAGTAACACTAAATTAAGCTGGTCTGTTGCCATCATATATCTGTTACATAAGAATTAAAACTGACGTATTGGAGACATTAAGCACTTTGCACAGGTCGCGAAACATGCCCTCTGAAACTACAAAATGAGAGTTGGGAGTTTATAGGGAGCCAAAGGCCTTTTCATGAAGCCTTCGCACTTTACAAGGATCGCTAAGTTGCGAAAGCTTTATGAATATGGCCCCTTGTTCCGTTCGTTCACTGACATCTCTGTTCACATCCATGAAAACCTACCTCTATTTCAACAAGAAAGTATGCCCTGGTCGGCCAGGTATCTGACGTCTTTATACCAGTGGTTATTCTTTTAATCTTTGGAGTCTCTGGAAGTAGAAATCCAGGTAATTGATTATGAAAATAATGAGAAAACTGCCGGTGTAACATCTGCCAGTGTTTCCTTGTGTCAGTATTTTCCCATATTGTTTGGGAAACGTTGTCAGATAAATCAGCTAGAGTTTCTCTGTGTGTCCCTTATTGTCAAGTCGCAGCTTATTCCTCGCACAATACAGGGGAACACTCTCAGATGGGCAACATTAATAAACGTTACACCGGCATTCGAAGATAATACAGGGCGACAACAAATTATTGATTCTAATTTCGTCAAAACCAATCCGATAAATAAACCCCATAAATACATGCTGAAACCTCAGATTCTCTCATTTCGTAAGCCGTGTCCACTGACAGAACACCTTGTATTATGTCGTTCATGCTTAAACTATCCATCATGGAAAGAAGCCTCTTTCACTGTCATCGAATGTTATGTTATAATCCAACGAATCTGGTGGACGCAGATTATGTAGGCTACGCATCTCGCCGTCAGTCATGTCAAAAACCCTTTAATGATTGTCATGTCGACCACTCACCGTCTGGGCAGGGCGTCTTTGCCTCGACAACTGGCCCAGGTCTGCCCCATTTCTGATCGCTCTCATGAGGCCGGCTATTGAGCAGAACGACACGAAATTGGTAACTCCCCCCCATCACCAGACCGCTGACCGGCCAGCTGTAGCTACTGGCGCTTGAAACCGAATGCTCTGTCGTATCGTTGGTCCACTGGGCTGTAGTCTTGACTTTATACTGGAGCCTGTATTTCATAGCGGTTCCGTCTCCGCCGTCTGTTCCCTTTCTCCAAGCAGGGGTTGTAATTGTCATCGATTTCGCCTTCACGTCAGATACAGTTGGTTGTCGCTTCATGAAGGGCATCGTGTCTGGGAATGGAAATGAGAAATGATGGTACATGCGGCGGAACGATTGATGGAAACAAATATCAACAAACATACACTGTTAGAAAAAACAGAGGATTTTACAGAAAATTCCTGCAGCAGAGTTTCAGGACGTGATCTGTAAAATTACAGACTCAAATAAATCTTAACAGAGACTTGACTGGAGGCTGACCAAATTATATTTTCATACGTTCTCAGAAAGCATCATTCTGGACCGTCAAATTGAGTCCAACTAATACAGGAACACATAAATCACACCATATGTAAATTTACAGAAGTTCCTGAAACTCTGCTGCAGGCGATTTCTGTAAAAATATCACAAAAATTTCTAACAGTGTATGCATACTTAAACGTCTCATATGAGAAAGGGTACATGTAGTATCGATACAGGTCCCGGCGAGTAAAGGCCTTGATACGTCAAGATGGGCCCCAACTTCAACAATCCAGCGTTCGAGGAACACTGAGTGAACGTGGGTTCTCTTTAAAACATTACGCACAAACTACATGTACTCCATGTCAAGACGACAGAGCCGGGAGATAATGAACCAGGTTTTTTGACTCACTTTCACAGTTTGTTCCACTGTAGTCCCCCATACATCCGCTGGTGCAGGCTCCTGTCGTAACTTTGCATTGTTCACCTCTGTCAATGCATCGGCATCTTTCATTACAGTTCGGTCCGTAGAGATAGTTGGTGCAGTCTGGCACGAAAGAAAAAGTATTGTGTACATGGTTTACGTATACGAAATATCGAATTGCATTATGTCTCATATAATTCTCGTAGGCCTTGAAGCCTCTCTGATTCGTTGACGGGTTCTTTATCAATCAATTTCGCATCAAATCTCGGTTTACATTGCCGAACTTGACTTTTTTCTAAAAACTGCGAGAAAAGAAGCTAAGTGGGCAATCAAAATGATGATGTTCGCAGGAACAGAGGAGCCATTACTCCCTGAACTTACTTCTGTATTGGAAGGCCTTGATAACCACTTCACACAGACTGAGGGCTGTGCTACTGTCGAGAAGCTTGATGTAGAGATATTGACCGACAGCTGGAGTGTTACATGTCAGCTGTGGTGTTCCTGATAGAGATATCGTGCCCGGGTGTCGTATACAGATTTGTCCCTTAGTGGGATCAGCGTCATCAGTGTCTGTCATCCAGATTACAAAATTCTTGAGACGATCTAAAATCAGCAAAGATTTATTAAAATCTAACTGTCTTCTTAAGAAGTATAGGCTATCTATTCGTATACATCGCACATGCCGCCATCCTATCTTCCTCTCAGCAGACTGACTGCATGTTTCTTATGCACTTGCACTTGTTCGGCATTTCAAAATGTTGAAACTGTTGGAATCAAAATGGAATAAAATAGAAAATGCCGTTGCTCTGTCGAAACAGTTGATAAAGATAGAACTTCGAGGAATCATAGGTTTTTGGGTGAGTTACTTGCCTTTTATACAGGCCGCATCAGTCTCACAGCCATCGTTCCCCCGGTTATAGAGGGTGAGACTTATGAGAGCGAACTTTTTCCCCAGGTCGACCCTCCACCATGGCTGGTTGTCAAGTGGAGATATGGCGGTGTGGGTACAGCTACCGTCCCACATCAACTGACTTCTATCATTATCTATGGCTTTTCCTGCTGAGTTGCTTCCGTAGGTTGAACTTTGGGTTGCTGGTCGACCAACTGCAGCGTTTCCTGTATATCAATAGATTTGACAATCGTTGACGATGATATTTGTAAACTCATTGGAATCTTGGAGGAATTATATAATTCCTCCAAGTTGGAATTAACGCAGAGTAAACATGGGCCTACAAGATAATGCACTAAATCTTTGTACAGCAGCAGGTAACAAGCCCACAAGCCATCACCACAACATTACCGACCACAATATTCTCACAAGTCACTATACAGTGTCACATAGTCAACAGTAGAAAATTCGGGTTAGTCTTCACTCCCACCGTTGCCAGTAGAGTTGTTGTCTATTCATGACTGTTGAAGGTCCCAACTGTTGCTGTACATCGCAAGTATTGTCACCCTACAGTGAACTGTACTATAGAGTAAATGAATTAATGTCCTTCTAATGATTTTCTGTACCTTTTTGGCAGTAATCCCCGTACCAGTCTTTTCCACAAGCTCTGTTAGGACAAGCACCAGTCGTCTTGTCGCATTGGACATTCTTCCAACAGTGACAGGTGTATTCGTCGTTTGGACGAAATGTCTTGCGGTCTACGTAAAGAAACGTAACTATAGCCAATGGAATTGTCTAACCGAAGTGTAAGATGGACAGAGTATTTGATAAATAGCATGAATTCATACACTGAATAGTGTATCACTTTGGTACCGCTTGTATGTGTAAACTCACCCAAATTCGGTATCTCATTTACGTATTTAGGCCTACTGTCATATTTCGCAAAGAAATCTGTGCTGAGTGTTACATGTACCTAGATTTTTACTGTTGAGTAGGCACGTGCATACACTGTTAGAAATTATTAATTTTACAATAGTAATTTTGTGGTAATTTTACAGAAATTGCCTGCAGCAGAGTCCCCAGCACTTTCTGTAAATTTACATATGGTATGATTCATGTTTTCCTGTATTGGTTGGACTCATGGACATCCCATTATGATGCCTTCTGAGAGCAGTATGAAAATATAATTTGGTCAGCCTCCAGTCAAGTCTCTGTTAACATTTATTTAAGTCTGTAATTTTACAGATCCATTCCTGGGGACTCTGCTGCACAGATTTTCTGTAAAATCCTCTGTTATTTCTAACAGTGTATGAGTAAGTTCTTTATGTATGTTGTTGCGTTTAACGGCAACGTCCACGCTGAATGAGGCAACAGGCAGTATCTTCTATTGTTATTTGCGAAGGAGATAAATGGCAAAGATCCAATAGGAGAGACCACCACCCCATAGCAATGATCAAAATACTCTAACCTCTTAAGGCCCGTTTACACATGCAACTTTTCATATGCAACTTCATGCAACTTGTTGCATAAACCTGATGAGACCAAAAAGTTTCATAAAAGTTGCATGTGTAAACGGGTCTGCAACTTGTTGCAACTCGATCACGCTGGAGGTTGCATCGAAGTTGCAAGTTGCTGCAACCTGCAACTAGTTGCAGTCCACCGGTTTTCGTTTACACATTGCAACATCCAGCGCGATAAGTTGCAAAAGTTAGCAACAAGTTGCATGAATTTGGGCGGGAACCCTTTGTTCCGCAGTCATTTTGGGTTTAGTATACGTCACATGATTTCTTGCTGTATTCTCATTGGTCAGCAACGTGCAACTTGTTGCAACTTCACCAGAAAATAGGATCTGGATCCTAAATTTGCAACACGTTGCAGTAATTTGCAACAAGTTGCAGTAGTTAGTTGCAACAAGTTCCATACCTGTTTACACAATGCAACTTTGATGAAATTTTTGGTCTCATCAGGTTTATGCAACAAGTTGCATGAAGTTGCATATGAAAAGTTGCATGTGTAAACGGGCCTTTA
>NMRB01000027.1:368695-383593 GCA_002633025.1 Notospermus geniculatus | reverse complement strand
CATTCAGACCGACGTATCTCCTACGTCGACCTCTTCTGAGAGACGATGGCCGAGTGAAATGACCTGAGTCTCAGGATGCTACTCCCAAGCTTATCCGAGACGTGTCCATTTTTCGAGCCCGTTAATAAAGGACGAATGAAGGCGAGCAATGATAATAACAAGGCCTAAGCAGACTGGGGGGGGGGTCTTATTCCTTATTTGCACGGACCCTGAATCCCTCTCCCCTCAGTATGACTTTCTCAGTCACTAAAAGCGGTCTTCAAATTGACTGAACTCGAGATAGGTGAATTCCATGATGATGCTATTCGATTTTACAGGGGCCTTGGACAACCGGTGGCACGTGGTGCGGGTTATCTGGCCATACATGTTAGCATTCTTTCTCAACTACGTCGTCACTCTGGGGCTCTTCCCTGGCCTTTCCTCGGAAGTTATCAGCTGCGAATTAGAGAGTTGGATGCCCGTCATTATGTTATCGCTATTCAATCTATTTGACCTTATAGGCAAGGTAAGTACTTGCATACCATACACAGTCATGTTGCTGCGTGATTTGATTGGTCAGCAGATGTGACCAAACCACCAAGACAGAGACTGCAGGTGGGCGGTCTTGGTAGTCCCTATGACTGGCTGCTTAAGACCGCATCATCAAATATATCCCACATACTTTCTCGTGGCACATAACTTATTTTGATGGGATACTGTATGGCAATGGATAACTGGCTCCACTACACCGTTTGTTCCACTACTCAATTTCTTTTCGGAATCCCATCTTTTAATACTCTTGCTTTATGTACCCGTTCCCATCTATGACAACTTTATGGTCCGTAACTACTGCCATGTTTCATTGACACTTTTGTAGTTGGCACCTGGAGGCCGCTAGTGCAACTGGCGTAGGCGCTATAAACATACATAAATGTATAATAATACATATAAACTTTCAAAAAAATCTTTAAGTATCGCAAAGACCTAAAATGTTCTTTTCTCTTTGTCTTCTGACTTCAGATTTTTACCATTCGCCTATACGATTGGCCGAGCTACGCCCTAGTTATATGTTCCATTGCAAGGTTCATCCTGATTCCCCTGTTTATCCTCTGTTCCATCCCAAGATTAAACCCTATTATTCCGGGAGTGGGCCTACCGTTCTTATTTTCCGCCATAAACGGGATAACCAATGGCTACTTTGGTTCTGTGCCCATCATACTTGCACCGGCTAAGGTCTCAGCGGAAAAACGACAAATAGCTGGTAAGATATTCCAATAAAGTGTAAAGGGAAAGCTGATGATATACGGTAGTTGATTGTCCCGGTTAGGAGGAGTCAAAATTCATCACTCTGGCCCTAGCATAATAACAAAATTTATAAGGCTATACATGTATAGCCTACATTTACACGATTACACGACACTGTCACGACTGTAGAGTATAGGATCCCATGATTACAATGATTTTCCTGATACGAACCTATCAAATACGGTAACGTTTAAAAAACCTATCTGCTATGCGGTTGTGATCGGAAGCCCTCGGACACGTTCGGCAAGATTCGGAACCACCTCGGAACAATCGAGACACAAACAGACGACAAAGCTGAAATTGTACCACACCATGGACAGAGGTTTTGAACTCTTTCACCCGTGATCACAATCTCTATTTTTGCAGGAAATGTGATGGTTTTCGCCTTGACCACAGGCTTAGTTACGGGTAGCGCGTCAGCTTACGGATACTTGGCAATCCTTGAACCTTTCACGCCAGCGAACAACCCTTGCCTTCAAAACGTCACAATACCAACATGAATTGAGCAGGAGCCCAACAGGCACATACATGTAACGGTTAACCGCGAATTCCAACCAGTGACCAGAGACCGTCCAACACATCCAGGCTAACCTGGGCTTTGCGCTTCACACCACGAGTTTACGGACTGCCATCACCGCCGGTAAATCGGCATGGTCCAACATTTCCAACACAACTACAAAGAATTTTTCGCAGAAAGGATCATTCAACATGAGGGCCTGAATGCCCGCCTGAATGGGTCTACCAGTCATTGGTAGATCTAGGCGACACACTTGGCCTGTCTAAGTACTTTTTCTCATCTTCGAGAAATTCAAGTTTGACGGTGTTCCTATATTCTCAGGTGCAGAACATTTATGTATAACAATCATTTACGTACAATAACACCAATTTCGATAATTTCCTGCGTGTCATGTTCATTCTTTGTGCGCCATGAATCACTCCAATAAGGATAGGGCCTAACGACTGACGGGATAGATCCCTCGTGCGTCAACCGATTCTCCTTCCGTATCGAGTTCGAAAAACAAAAATGATGAAAAAATGAGGACGAGGAGACATGTGACAAGGTTGACTTTTGCAGCTGCATGAATAAGCATTAGACACCAACCTTTTCAAAGGGCCTACACGAAGTGTGGTATAATGTCTAATGAACAATTTTACCAATCGCAAATTTCCTTGAATACTACATGTAGTAGGCCTACCGGTANAAGTTATAGCAGCCTGGTGGCAAAAATGTTGTTCATGCCAAAAAGCACGCCGCGGACATTCCGCCACATTTCCCTGGGAAGTAACGCAACAGTCATCATGGCCACAAGAGATTCAAAGTAGAATTGCGCGATTATCAGCCCGGGCATACATCACGTTTTAGCCATCAGGAGATTCACCATTCTTCTGGAGTCAACAGTTTTCCTTTATTATCCATTAGAACCTTTATTGCCTGCCTTAACGCGTCTCCCGATGGATC
Source organism: Notospermus geniculatus (assembly GCA_002633025.1). NCBI lineage: Eukaryota > Metazoa > Nemertea > Pilidiophora > Heteronemertea > Lineidae > Notospermus > Notospermus geniculatus. Next base: position 380,850 of record NMRB01000027.1, on the reverse strand, counting down.
CCCCAGGGCTTCTAATTTCATCATCATGAACGTTGAATTGCGATATATGAGAGATACTGCATATATACTGGTAATAAAACCAGGAGATAGTTCTCTTATCTCGCTCTCAATTCCACAAGTGGAACTACCAAACGTGTTGAAGTGTTGTTATGAATGTTAATCGCGATCAAATGCTTTTTTTACTTTCCCTGGATAGAAGAATATTCGGCTAGATTTGCTATCTGATCTTTCGTCTTATCATGGTATCAGGTCCATGCCCATGGAAACCTCCGGACGCCATTTCGCTCTTCCAACGGACATGCGCAGGACGATTATGACTTGGCATGAGGTGTGTCATAAACTGCTTATGTGATCGTTTCTATTCCGCCAACGATATATGAATCACTACCAAATGTTTTTTCTGTCCAATTATTGGACGACACGCTTTGGGCTCCACGTCCGATAATAGATCTGTTGTGGCAATGAAGGCTGGTACATGACTGCTGATGACCAGAGAGCCATAACTGCTTCTGATGGGGAACAAGTAGGTATATTACGGTGTATTGTTCATTGGATACGGAGACAGAGAGCTATAAAGCTTTGATCTATCGGAATTGAGTGGATCTATCAGAAGAAGTACGATATTACTATTAAATATCACGGGGCTGCATCTCTGGTGGCTCAATGCAAATCATGCCCCAGCTGACGTCAGCGCCTCAACTGACAATGCTCCCTCGGCGTATCTCTGCAGCATTTTCGGCCTCTTTACTGACCATACTGGGCCCTGTACCCCTGTACCCCAAGCCAGACTCCATGTCAAAACATCTCCGGGGATGATGTTGAATTTATGGAAATTCTAGGCTGGGTTTAGTCTTCTGAGTGGAGACGAAAGGAGAAGTGTCGTGCACAGGATGAACTTGGTCATGCAATGCTCTGATTATAGGCCTCAGTGGCTATGATCGTTCGACATCAGCCGCTGGAGGAAAAGGTCCCCGGTTCGCATACCTCGGAGTATGTTTTTAATTTTTTTCTTTTAATTTTGTATTTCTGGAATAAAGAAATAAAAATATAATAGGTATTTTTCTTAAAATATGCACCTCTGGCCAGGAATTGAATTATCCACGGAAAATAACCGTGACTGTATTCATGTCCATTCTTTTACCCATAATTCAAGTTCACACTGAGAAAGAGAGACGACAAAATAAATCACGTTTATCTGGAAAAAACCCTGCTGCGAAATAGACGTTCTGTCGGTTCTGGTAGAAGTTCGTATGCAGGTGAGATAAGGGCGCGATCAAAATTAGATCCCCCTGGAATCCTGGTCAATACGACCGGATATCAACATTCCTTCCTCCTTATATTGGAGATACTTTCAGATGCCATGAATGACCTCGGCCTCAGTTTGTTCTGGTGATAAGTGACCTTCTACGGCGCGAGTTACATGACTGGTTGAGACAACATCTTTGTAGCTTGTCAGGCAACAAGATACATGTAGTACAATGAGTATTTAGCAGCCCTTTGATGCATCGGTTATGTTGGAATGAAGGCCATCGCCAGCCGATTACCCCATACCCCCGCCCCGATTTTTAACAAAGTAATGTTATGTCATATGCAGACGTTTTGCATTTTCCTTTCCCAAAAGTAGTCGATTACATTTTCTCCAACGAACCATTCTTTTGATACGAGGCCTTCCCTTGAAAGTTCTCCTGCCTAGACTCATTCGAATTTTGACTGAATTGTCTACTTCATATGACTGATCAATGCGTCCCTATCGTGGGGACGTCTCACCGTGAGATGAGGTTAAACATCTCCTACTGAACCTGCCTTGTTGGTGATATAGCATGCTCTTTGACTGAGTAGCGGAAGCCACTTGAGGCTAGACGCTCGAATCCGGCGGCCTGGGACAATTATCCGCGATAATGACGAAGGAAAACGGTGGAAATTACCTCTGGGACGAACTTTATGGACATAATACGAATGGTACTGTCAGGTTGGTAATGTAAGAATAAACGACATGCCGCTCCACCCGGAGAAGCAAATCTCGTGCAGCTTGGCAGATCAGAGTTAATGGCTGATGAGGCCTTCAGTTAAGCGTTATAGCCACCCTCGGCTTAGACCGACCGACAGTTCGTTCATCCGCAGACTTACAAGGGATCAAACGGAGACAGACAGGAGCATCCCTACATACGACATGTACGAATACCGTAGTTTCATCTCCATGAGGTCAGTTCATCAGATGGTGCACGAACACGTGAATGGTCACGCCTGGCCTGGCGCTTCCAAAGAGAGACAACAATGACAATGTGAGTGTTGCAGGCAATCAATTGGAACCTATTGTCCATGTGAAATCATCCAGGATACACATGTACCTTCAAGGACCTATTCAATGACCAGTCATTACGCTGTTCCTTGACTTACATAATGCTGCGACCCCAATGTTGGGGGTGGGGGTGGTAGAATAGTGGTGGCTGTGTTGCTCGTGCAGAGCAACGCAGAAGATCCCGGTGTTTTATCGGAACCAATGTCGGAACTAGCGCATGTTTTTTGTTGTTTGCTCTGACTTTGTAGGCCCTATTATTGGCTGCGTCACTTCAAGCTCTCAGCAATACACCAAACAACAACATCAAAATGTTTCTTCAAACGTCGCAACATAGATGTACATGTAAGAATGTACATTTCAGACACCAAGGGTGTATCTTTCAAAGGTAACGAAACGATGTTGTTCAGTCAACGGAGATCTTCTAAAGCTTTGATAATTTCCACTTTGATCGGGAATTTGAGAAGCCACCGAGGCAGTCATTGTTCGTTTCCCCTTTGAATCTAAGCCCAATCAGGAAGCCATAAACTTGAAAGCCGCGCTGAACTATCTTCAGCCACTGAACCTTGAAATCTAATGCGAAAGCCAATTTATTGCCATGTATGTTTCTTTCTTATTCGTCTTAGTTGCTTGGAAACATCATCCTCTTCTAGCAAGCCGTATATAAAGTGATATCAACTCGTGCGGAATAAGTTGTGTCGAGATGCACTCGGAAGAAAAAAAAGACTTAATGGTTTTGTTCTGTGCAGGATTTTACCAATATCTCCCGTTTGTTTTTGAGAACAGGTGTTATCTGAAATTGGTCTTCGTCAACTCGAAAATACACCCAAAATACCAGGATAAGAGTTTCACGACTCTAATGAAACTGATATACCACTGTGATTACGATTAAATACACGCAAGTGTTTTGTCTCTGATGCTGAACTAAAAGTGGTAATTGCTGAAACAATACACCAGATAGAAGGATTATAATTAAACGTATCGGTAGGCTAAATTAGATTCCGACAAATGAAATGCACTTAGCTGTCGAACATTTAGTTGATAACAAGCGAATATGAAAGGGGGTGCGGTTTGAATCAGGATGGACTTCTGCGGATTCTTTCGGAATGGCCACGACTGAACTGGAGATGTCGCCAACGTTTTTCCAGGAGAGAGGCTATTTTTATGTTGGACTCAACTGAGGAGCATTGTCATGCGGAGCTAAAGCCAGATTCTAGTTGCCTGTAGCATTGCTTGTTTGAAGAAAGGAAGCAGTCAGTCATGTTAAAACGAAGCAAACCAAGATGGAAACGGAGGTCTCCATGCAATGAGATGCCCGACATCCACGAAGAGCAATCATTGATATCATGTCGATGAAGATTCAGTAATTTGTTGACCATGTTGGAATTGGTCACTGGTCTGGGCAATACGGACGGAGGCCTCAGCGGAGCTCTCCACAGCATTGTTACATTTATCCAAGGTTACGTAATGATTGTCGTCATGGGGGTTGGTGTTTTCGGCAATAGTTTGTCTCTGGTGGTTTTTTACCGAGCCAGACGACGGAACGATGCCACGATCCACTACCTCAGCGCCCTCGCAATCTCCGACACTTGCTGTATCGTCTTCGTTGGGATTACCCTCTGGTTGTCAACTGGCCTTGAAACAGTCACCAAGGGACGTCTTCATATAAATTTGTTCCTTATGTCGACTCCATGCTGTAAAATACTAGGCTACTTTTTCGTTACATTTCAAACGACGTCTGCTTGGATTATTGCCATGTTTTCCCTGGAGAGGTCGCTGGTCGTTTGGTTTCCTCTAAAACGCAGAAGCATCACCGGAACGAAACGAAAATCATTTCTGCTTCTGGTTTGTCTTTCTTTGAGCTTGGCTTGCAGCTACTATGGTATACTAAGTAAACTCATAGAATATGAAGGTGTTCGACACTGCTTTTTTGACGAAGGCGTGTCATTCGTTATCTTGCAAAACTGCATTTATTTTTTTATCCCCGGTTCCATTATCTTCTCAGCAAACGTCCTAATAGTCATCGGTATCGGTGTATCAAGAAAATCTCTGAATCTAGGGACGCAGGAAAAAGAGACACGAGACAGGAAATCAGTGATTAACCTTTTGATTGTTTCAGCAATGTACCTTGTATTCATGACCCCGAGTACTGTGACTTGGACATTCTATGTTATTGCTGCCAGTCGGTCCATAGATCCTGTGGTCTTGCCGTAATGCTTGATGAAATAGGCCAGTTGTGTAACCAATGGTCCATTTTGAACTACTGCTTCAATTTCATCATCTATTCCATTTCCCTCCCGTTCTACGCCGCTGAGGTGAAGGATCTCTTGGGAGCCAATGTAAATCGAGAAGGCCTTGTAAAACCCTGAACTTGCACTTCCTTCGGCTTAGTAGAAATCCAGCAACCACGCTTTGTGATGGTCACAACCTGGAACCTACTTCTACGCAATTTCTTATAGGCCTACACAACAAGCAGCACATTCTGCATACAAATCTACTTACATATACATTGTCGTGAAGCGTAATATTAGGCAAGAGTTCGACGTGAAGAACAAAGGAATTGACGATGTTATTTTCAGTTTGTATTTCTCGGCTATTTTGGGAAACAATCGTCAACATAAACTATATTGGTTTCCGATATAATTTAAATTAATGACTAAGCAGTTTAATATTCAACTTGCTGACTACACGTTTCGTAACTTTGGCTTAAATTCTGGAATATATGTATGAAAGGACCGCGGATAGCCTACACTCTGCACATGTTTTAGTAGAAGTGGTGAAGCTGACTCTGAAGCACATTGCGATACAGAAGGCACCAATAACGAATATCGACACCTGAAGACAGATGACCTCCTATCTTCCTGGGTGCAGACTGGATCAAATTGGTGTTCTTGACGTTAATACGAAGACCTTTGGTTTTCTTTCGAATGGTGGACTATGATAGGATGGACCTGAAGGGCACCGTCCAACCTTCTCAAGTCGATGGGCTTGGTGGAATTCTTCATGACGCCGTTCGGTTTATCCAAGGTTACCTAATGATAGTCGTCATGGGGGTTGGTGTTTTCGGCAATAGTTTGTCTCTGGTGGTTTTTTACAGAGCGAGACGACGGAACGATGCCACGATCCACTACCTCAGCGCCCTCGCAATCTCCGACACTTGCTGTATCGTCTTCGTTGGGATCACCCTTTGGTTGTCAACTGGACTTGAAACAGTCACCAACGGACGTCTTCATATAAATTTGTTCCTTATGTCGACTCCATGCTGTAAAATACTAGGCTACCTTTTCGTTACATTTCAAACGACGTCTGCTTGGATTATTGCCATGTTTTCCCTGGAGAGGTCGCTGGTTGTTTGGTTTCCTCTAAAACGCAGAAGCATCACCGGAACGAAACGAAAATCATTTCTGCTTCTGGTTTGCCTTTCGCTGAGTTTGGCTTGCAGTTACTACGCAATACTCAGTAAAATCATAGAGCACGAAGGTATTCGACACTGCTTTTTTGATGAAGGGTTGACATTTGTTGTTTTGCAGAACAGCATTTATTTTTTTATTCCCGGCTCCATTATCTTCTCAGCAAACGTCCTAATAGTCATCGGTATCGGTGTATCAAGAAAATCTCTGAATCTAGGGACGCAGGAAAAAGAGACACGAGACAGGAAATCACTGATAAACCTTTTGATTGTTTCAGCAATGTACCTTGTATTCATGACCCCGAGTACTGTGACTTATTCCTTATATAATGTTATGGCTGCCAATCAGGCTATACATCTCGATTTGGCGGTTCTGCTTGATGAAATAGGCCAGCTGTGTAATGGTCTTGCCGTAATGCTTGATGAAATAGGCCAGTTGTGTAACCAATGGTCCATTTTGAACTACTGCTTCAATTTCATCATCTATTCCATTTCTCTACCGTTCTACGCCGCTGAGGTGAAGGATCTCTTGGGAGCCAATGTAAATCGAGAAGGCCTTGTAAAACCCTGAACTTGCACTTCCTTCGGCTTAGTAGAAATCCAGCAACCACGCTTTGATGGTCACAACCTGGAAGCTACTTCTACGCAATTTCTTATAGGCCTACACAAACAAGCAGCACATTCTGCATACAAATCTACTTACATATACATTGTCGTGAAGCGTAATATTAGGCACGAGTTCGACGTGAAGAACAAAGGAATTGACGATGTTATTTTCAGTTTGTATTTCTCGGCTATTTTGGGAAACAATCGTCAACATAAACTATATTGGTTTCCGATATAGTTTAAATTAATGACTAAGCAGTTTAATATTCAACTTGCTGACTACACGTTTCGTAACTTTGGCTTAAATTCTGGAATATTTGTATGAAAGGACCGCGGATAGCCTACACTCTGCACATGTTTTAGTAGAAGTGGTGAAGCTGACTCTGAAGCACATTGCGATACAGAAGGCACCAATAACGAATATCGACACCTGAAGACAGATGACCTCCTATCTTCCCGCTGGGTGCAGACTGGATCAAATTGGTGTTCTTGACGTTAATACGAAGACCTTTGGTTTTCTTTCGAATGGTGGACTATGATAGGATGGACCTGAAGGGCACCGTCCAACCTTCTCAAGTCGATGGGCTTGGTGGAATTCTCCATGACGCCGTTCGGTTTATCCAAGGTTACCTAATGATAGTCGTCATGGGGGTTGGTGTTTTCGGCAATAGTTTGTCTCTGGTGGTTTTTTACAGAGCCAGACGACGGAACGATGCCACGATCCACTACCTCAGCGCCCTCGCAATCTCCGACACTTGCTGTATCGTCTTCGTTGGGATTACCCTTTGGTTGTCAACTGGCCTTGAAACAGTCACCAACGGACGTCTTCATATAAATTTGTTCCTTATGTCGACTCTCTATGCTGTAAAATACTAGGCTACCTGTTCGTTACATTTCAAACGACGTCTGCTTGGATTATTGCCATGTTTTCCCTGGAGAGGTCGCTGGTTGTTTGGTTTCCTCTAAAACGCAGAAGCATCACCGGAACGAAACGAAAATCATTTCTGCTTCTGGTTTGCCTTTCGCTGAGTTTGGCTTGCAGTTACTACGCAAAACTCAGTAAAATCATAGAGCACGAAGGTATTCGACACTGCTTTTTTGATGAAGGATTGACATTTGTTGTTTTGCAGAACAGCATTTATTTTTTTATTCCCGGCTCCATTATCTTCTCAGCAAACGTCCTAATAGTCATCGGTATCGGTGTATCAAGAAAATCTCTGAATCTAGGGGCGCAGGAAAAAGAGACACGAGACAGGAAATCACTGATAAACCTTTTGATTGTTTCAGCAATGTACCTTGTATTCATGACCCCGAGTACAGTGACTTATTCCTTATATAATGTTATGGCTGCCAATCAGGCTATACATCTCGATTTGGCGGTTCTGCTTGATGAAATAGGCCAGCTGTGTAACCAATGGTCCATTTTGAACTATTGTTTCAATTTCATCGTCTATTCCATTTCATTGCCGTTCTACGCCGCTGAAGTCAAGGATATATTCGGTTTGAATAAGAATAAGAAAGGCCTACCGTTGTAGGCCTAATGGTAAGAACATCGGTCAGTGCCTGGATTGGTTCCAATTTTTGCCACCCCACTCCCGCGGCGCTCACTCCACAACAACATTTTTCAGTGATAGGAACCTTGGAAGCAGATGAGTATTTTTTGACGAATACCCAGGTTGTTCGGCATTCCACAGATATGTTTCCCCTATCCCGATAACCACGAAAAGAACCCACGCCTTTATGTCCTTTTATCTAAGTACGATTGGTACCGTGATGGGGCTCATTAGAAACCGTTGTTACTCCATTGATCTACGTGTGCCTGATGCAAACGAGGTAAAATATCTTCTTTCTTGTTAATGGTTTTCTGAGCCAAATATCAATCAAGATGCCATCATCTTAGCTTTCACGTATCACCAGAACGAATGCATCAAACTAATCGGGATTTGCTCTGATATGTTCTGGTTTATAGATAAGTAGGCCCTATATCAAATAGAAATGTCCTTGAATGCACCTTCCGTAAGTAACTAGTAAGTAAGGTTTGGCTTTTGACCTCATCTAAGATCGAAATCGAACGATCTGGCCGCCACCTTGGTATTCCAAATATATTTTTCTAATTATTTCTTCTTCACAAGATGTGCAACTTTTGTCAAGAACTTCAATTAAGGAGAAATGACTTGGGATTTTTAAGTCCTTTCTACATGTAAGTTGGAAACGGTCAGTAACGAAAACAAAACTTAAAGGGTTAAATCGTGAGCTGCTTATGTGACAAAAAATCATTTCGGATTTTCCGTTTGTAAATAGTCGTCGACCTGCATGTAACTGCACTAAATGCAGGCCTAAAGTACAACAAAACTTTCAAAGTAGGCTACATGTATTATCTGCACGGCGTTCTGCTCTCTCCCAATCCAGATCATGAAAGATTGCCAGAGACCAAAATGATATGCGCATCAGTTGAATAAAAAATGCTTGCCCCAGGTGAGGCTCGAACTCACAACCTTCGCATTGCCCAGTCCGCCCACAAGGGCTTATACTGCTTATAAGTACGACGCGCTGACCGATTGTGCTACTGGGGCTCGCTGATAATGGGCGGGAATTAAACGGTGACAGCCTTTTATCGCTGATTATAGGCCCGTGACACAAGCAGTGAAAGGCCTGTGCTTGTTTGTAATGACACTGGAGTGTCTCTGACGAAGCACCAGTATTGTATATTGTACATGTAATATGTTCACATGCAAATATAAGGAGAAGATCTCTGTGAGGTATGTAAACTGGGGAAGCTTTCTCCCCAAAGCTCGTTGAATCCAGTGGAGATAAGAAGTTGAACTTCCCAGAGTATTGTCACTGCGTGCCTGCAAAGAGCTGACGATAGTTGTGGACTTATCGAACTTAACCCTTTCACTTTAGATGCTATTTCACCAAGAACAAAAAAATGGACATGGCTGTGAAGAATTTTAAAAGGCCGTCTGATACAGCACTTCCTGAGAGCTTTCCAACGAATACCTATTTGGGAGAGCTATAAGGCGCATTTTTTAGTTAGTTAGTTAGTCATTCGACAGAATGTACTTTGGTATTGACGACAGCCTGTCATTCACGTCTCAGTGTTTGTCATTTCCATCAGATGCTGCTGTTACTTTTTAGACTCACACCACCCGTTGAGAAAGCAACACCTGACCCCCTTGGTAAAAAGTATGGACACCATTCATACCAGTCTGATCTCATGCTTAGAATTGCAATAATCTCCTCCGGCAAGGTTCCAGAAGATCATCACACCATATGCGAGGTCTACATTCTTTCATCAATTCGCCTGCGCGCACGATTCTCCGGTCAGGTTCTTTATAATATGCCATCATCTTAGCTTTCACGTATCACCAGAACGAATGCATCAAACTAATCGGGATTTGCTCTGATATGTTCTGGTTTATAGATAAGTATATCAAGTAGAAATGTCCTTGAATGCACCTTCCGTAAGTAACTAGACGCTTACAGCGGAAGTAAGGTTTGGCTTTTGACCTCATCTAAGATCGAAATCGAACGATCTGGCCGCCATCTTGGTATTCCAAATATATTTTTTCTAATTATTTCTTTCTTCACAAGGTGTGCAACTTTTGTCAAGGACCTCAATTAAGGAGAAATGACTTGGGATAAGTTGGAAACGGTGGGCTGCTTATGTGACAAAAAATCATTTCGGATTTTCCGTTTGCGACTAGTCGTCGACAATGCAGGCCTAAAGTACAACAAAACTTTCAAAGTATTATCTGCACTCGGCAAACATTGGATAAACGGCATTCTGCTCTCTCATACCAATCCAGATCATGAAAGATTGCCAGAGACCAAAAAGATATGCGCATCAGTTGAATAAAAAATGCTTGCCCCAGGTGAGGCTCGAACTCACAACCTTCGCATTGCTCAGTCCGCCCACAAGGGCTTATACTGCTTATAAGTACGACGCGCTGACCGATTGTGCTACTGGGGCTCGCTGATAATGGGCGGGAATTAAACGGTGACAGCCTTTTATCGCTGATTATAGGCCCGTGACACAAGCAGTGAAAGGCCTGTGCTTGTTTGTAATGACACTGGAGTGTCTCTGACGAAGCACCAGTATTGTATATATTGTACATGTAATATGTTCACATGCAAATATAAGGAGAAGATCTCTGTGAGGTATGTAAACTGGGGAAGCTTTCTCCCCAAAGCTCGTTGAATCCAGTGGAGATAAGAAGTTGAACTTCCCAGAGTATTGTCACTGCGTGCCTGCAAAGAGCTGACGATAGTTGTGGACTTATCGAACTTAACCCTTTCACTCTAGAGGCTATTTCACCAACAACAAAAAATGAACATGGCTGTGAAGAATTTTAAAAGGCCGTCTGATAGAGCTATTAATGGGGACGACAGCCGACTTTTTCAATAGGTGTCACTAGTGATTAAATCTATTGAAATGAAACTGACATCCCGGTCCTGATCAATCTCCCACACAAAAGGCGCCCATTGTATTAGGACCGGGTTTCGGTGTGCTGCCCTCTGTTGAGCTAGCATCCCCATTGCAAAGCACTTCCCGAGAGCTTTCCAACGAATACCTATTTGGGAGAGCTATAAGGCGCGTTTTTTTTAGTTAGTTAAGTTGGTTAGTTAAGTTGGTTAGTTGGTTAAGTTGGTTAGTTTTTAGTTGGTTAAGTTGGTAAGTTGGTTAAGTTAGTTAGTTTTTTAGTTAGTTAAGTTTTAGTTTTTAGTTAGTTGGGGCTTGGACACTTTTCTTTCCTTAATTACATCCACTCTCTTAATTAGGTCCAGCAACCATTTGTGGTGCTTGGACACTATTCTTTCCTTAATTGCTCAGTCATCCTGTCTACACAGGTGTTAGTTCTACATTTGGGTTTCAGCTCAGTCTTTTCTAGAGTTTCAGATTGTAAAGTTCCACTTGAAAAAGACCCCGTTTGGGGTCGAAAATTCGTGAATTCTGGAGATTGACTTCTTGCTTTTTATCATTTTTAGTTAGTTAGTTAGTCATTCGACAGAATGTACTTTGGTATTGACGACAGCCTGTCATTCACGTCTCAGTGTTTGTCATTTCCATCAGATGCTGCTGTTACTTTTTAGACTCACACCATCCGTTGAGAAGCAACACCTGACCCCCTTGGTAAAAAGTATGGACACCATTCATACCAGTCTGATCTCATGCTTAGAATTGCAATAATCTCCTCCGGCATGGTTCCAGAAGATCATCACACCATATGCGAGGTCTACATTCTTTCATCAATTCGCCTGCGCGCACGATTCTCCGGTCAGGTTCTTTATAATAAGAATGGTTCGTGATACCATCTCGCGCTCTCTTCTAATACCCTATTATTGCGACATGGCTGCACAAGGAGATATCTTTCTATAACTTCATCCAATTGCCTCCCAGAATTGAACATGGCTATAATTTGGTCTCGTCTCGTGCATCAAGCGAGATGATTACCACTCGGCGTTCTCCGAGTTGACAGGCAAGACTCGGAGCTCCAAAGTCTTCTTTCTTACGGGGCGTGATCTGCAAGAGGATAGAAAACAGAGATAAAGCTTTGAGTAGAGCTTGCCTTTGCCAAGTTTGTGCTGTTTCAAACGCTTATAACACTCCATTAATGCTTTTATAAGAACTTGTCGGTGCTAAGAACTGGTTTGTGCCGGGTGTCGAGGAACAACAAAGAACTATCGCTATCTGCGATGATAATGCAATAAACTACAGCGTGTTTTCATAACTTCTGACGTGTCATTGTTCCTCACTCTTCCACCACAGTCATGAAGGTGTCAATGACTTTTCGGTGACAACGTCTTGGATTAATGCGAACCTAAACTTCTTGACATACCCCC
>NMRB01000027.1:335338-368686 GCA_002633025.1 Notospermus geniculatus | reverse complement strand
CCCCCCCCCCCCCCATGTTGGATAATGCTAATCCCTGCCTAAATAGCCCGTTTTACACGGACTCGTAACACTAGACTAAACGCACGACCTAAAAGCTGACATTCATGCCACGCAAGTGGTTTGCACAGTCTAACGTACTGCCAGATGACGTCACTCCTTTCGAAATCAGTTTCCTCCTTCCCTTGATTTGACAACACAAAGTTATAACTCAAAAAAGCTCATTGCCTATCATCAAGTCATTTGATAAACTGCCACATCAAATTGACATCCATGACGTAGAAACGCCTTCAATCATTTACTTTGTTGATGGTGGAAATGGCTAATGATGGGTGTATTTTGTAACCAGTTTCTAAATCTACCCTGTCATCGTTTATCATACACCGAATCACCTTTTGATATCATAATGAGAGTAAGTACCTGACTCTGACATGGAGGATCTTAGAAAATAGTGTGACACCCGGGTGCAGTGAGAGGGAATTGATGTTTTAGGTTGTATCAGTGCAATGCCAAGGTTATTCTGGAATCATTCAGTCGCTGAACGAGCTAGCGGCCAGCGGCAAGGCTTCGATCGATATGGTACAGAACTGGCGAACTAGCTTTGGGCAAATCGACATCGGGCGAAATGACATGGCCGCAGTTCATCAAACCGAGGGAGGAGATCTCCGCCTTGTCGTACAATGGTTTAAAAACAGTGAAACAGTGTACAAACTGAACGAAGGAAGGAATTCCTGGCAAAGTGGGATGAATAAAGAGAAAGAGCTCCGGGTGATGATCAGAATCACAACTTTGTACGTCAGTCTGACCAGAAGAGGGTCTGAGGCACGCTAATCAAAACGATAGCTCTCTGAGGCTCGTGCACTTGATTACTGATAGGCTTTTAAGAATGCACTGACCAAACGTTTTCCACGAGAATTTGATTCTGGAAGTGTACCACTCATTTCATGGAACATGCAAAGGCATAATGATGATGATGTCGACGATAAACACGACTTGTATGAAGAGACTCAATTACGGGCGATATAACTGCACTGAGTGCTTATGCAGAAGTAACGTGACAGAAGGATTACCCCTGGGGGAAAGCGGCACATTTGCCGGAGCTGAAGAAAATGGGTAGCCAGGAATGATAAAAGTACAGCGAAGAAATGAACGCACTTGCAGTAAAAAACAAAGTATGCGTGACAGATCGCTTTGTCAGAAAAACAGGATTATTCCCAAGCTGCTACTAAGGATGAACGACGCGGCGAAAAGGAATGATTAAAAAGTGGTCGAATAATTGCAGTTTCTCGCAGAGACACAGGGCGTTGTTTCCGACTTGGATGAGAAAAGGATGTTGAACATCAATCTACAGGCTGATTCCGCGTGCTGTGTTGTTTATTATAGAGGTTAATGAAGTGTCAGTACCACATAAGAGAAAGCAATTTTGAGAGATGCCAACCATATTATTAACACTGGGTTGGGTTGCAAGTTATTGACGAAAATATTGCTCTTTACATTTCACTGGGGTATTCTTGAAAGTGGTGCTCAACTTTTCCGGGCAAATTGCACACAATGCACCGATGACTGGGTAAGCAATGTTCGAATTGAATGCGCACTCGCTGTTGCATCGTAGTTCTTTCTCCGCGGAGGTCACTTGTACCTGTACCAAACATCGCCGATTGTACCACTTCTCAAAAAAGGACAAAATGGGAAATTGAAGCCAGCTGCGCGGAGGAAATGATTGGATGCAACCGACTGCAACTCGCAGCGAACAAGATGAGGCGAACACCAACCTCGATAATGGCATCACTATTAATCTAAAGGTTATTATGGAATAACTGCTGAGCAGGTGGATGAAGCAAAGTATCTTCCCAAGTCACGCAGACGATTATCCGTGCAGTGATGTAGGGTCCGTTTCATTTGTCATTAATGCCGATAAAATAAAGTCGCATCGTTTCTCCATCAGAAATTTAGCCAATAGTATAGTTTTTATGCATCAAAAGAACAGAACTATCGACAAGATATGCATTTTTTCGATATTCAAGGCTGTTAGCACTCGAGGTATTCCTTTCGCCGATTTCTCCATTTAAAAATCGAATAGCAGGTTGCCATTTTATGGTAGTTGACACTCTATCCTATTTCATCTAAAAAAGGTTCAGGAAATTAGGACAGGGCGCATTTATATCGGCTGTTTGCTGACAAATTTCAAGTTATGAGAGACCTAGTCATCGAATACCCCTCCAGTGATATCACATCGCCGGGGCGACGCATCGCTCAGTGTTCCCCCACGTTGCTTACACTCCTTTCGCAGTGTCTTCTCACTCATACCTATCGTTCATAGACACTGCTTACAATAGCCAGAATCCCGCCGATTTGCAACTAGAGGGCGCCAGCGTAACTAACGAAATACATGAAACATTTTCTGATTGGTTCACTGTCAGCGTCCTTGACAACCGCGGCAGACTGGTCACTCGTCGTAAAGCATTTTATATGGGAATGTTGCATTATGACGTAGCACGACTAGTCTACAACAACAGCAATGGCTGCCCCCCGCCGTGTCCAGCATGCGGTGTCACTTGTCACTTTTCAGTGTTTAGCTCGTGCCTGTTTGATTTGAAACATCGCTAAAAAAGTGGATAACGGCGCTCTATGCGAGATTATTCTATTTCACACAGATTGATCGTGTAAACAGGCCGAAGCACGGAGCAACGCCGGCGCTGTTTCCCGCGCTGTTTGGCCGCTGACTAGTGCTGCCACCATGCGGTAAATCGGCGGGAATCTGGCTATTGTAAGCAGTGTCTATGAATGATAGGTACGAGTGAGAAGACACTGCGAAAGGAGTGTAACGTTGCTTAGCAAATACATGTACTGTGCTTGAAAACAGATAGATTCGTCTGTGCGTGCGCCAAGTAGCGGCTTGTTTCCTAGTTTCTTGTCGGGAAACACTGGCAGGCGAAGAACAACAACAGATATTACACCATACAGTTCTGCCAACGAATCATACTGATATATAGAATAATCTAACCAAATCCCTTTTTTATTGGATAGGATTTGCCAAGAAGAAACCTCTTCGCAATGAAGCGTGTTCCATTATACGTCAAGAATGAACACATACTCCATACTGCTTTTTTTGTCTCTTTGCAATCTATACTGAAGATGTTGCAATCAAAAAGTCGCGAACACCAGCAATTTCATCTAAGCATTACATCAACCTTCTTCTATATACACGCAACATGTCATTTCAAGTGTTTTGTAGATACAGTGGAAGCAATTTGCAGATTGCTTCGACCTTTAAGATGGCGCAGCGAAATTGCCTCTAAAATAAAGAGGGATAAGCGATGATGATGACACGGAGGATGTGGTAGTGTATGTCGATGTACTTTCCAACGTGCACAGCGCCAGAAAGAAAATGTTCGCCGTCTTTTTGTCTCGACAAGCTGGTTGTTTTGCCGATACGTTATAACCGAGCAAACAGGATTTTCCGAATCGACTGCAACTTAAATAGCTTCACGCTTTGTTTCGAATGCCAGCGAGGATTTTCCTTATTCTCATCGGCAACCGTTTATTTCCTAAGAAGGTAATATCCTCCAAGGAAAGGAGCAATTCTCGAGACTATATATAGCGGGCGAGTGGGCGCTTACTTTGTCTCGACTCAGCTAAAGTCAGCGCCAGTTGATTTATATCAAAAGCGACAAATCAATTGCGAGTCAGCATACCATTTCGAATCAATTCCGCGGAGGAGATATAAAGTAACTCCACTTTGTTAAAACAATTGGCTAAAGATACTAATTGCATTTTAAAGTATGGCCATTACTGTACCCAAGGGAAGACGAAGCGGTCTAACTGATTACTGTACCGCGAATTCTCTTTAACTTAATATACTTGGTATTCAAGACGCTTGACTCGAACGTCTCACGGGAAAGAACGTGATTTCACTCATGTCTAGTCGAGGAAATGAACGAGTGGAGCTTATTCGATGGACGCCTGTAAATGAAGCGATGTGATATGACCGGTGTGACGTGTCACTTCCCGTTTCTTCATCATATTGTATGGTAGGCCTATACTGAAAACGAGAGTGATAGATTTCACTGTCTTTCCTTTTTGAAAATTCATGTTCTCTCTAGTTGTCTTTTGTAATCGAAACACTGAGATGTGGGCAACACTAGAAAACGTCACACCTAATGACGTCACTTTTCCTTTGTTGACGCTTCATCGCGAATAAAAAATTGCCGAGAAACAGAAGTTCATCCACTTCATTTATTTATTTGATTGTGTCTTGTGGACTTTCATCCAAAACCTGTATTGACGCTATGAGAAGAAATCCGCCAAAAGATGCTGATGGAGTACACAACAAGTACCAATAAACAATAGGACCGAACTTCTGCACAAATACTTCACGCTCATCAATTCATTACTCGGGCAATTCTGCAGGGACATGGCAACACATCACCAACAACGGCTTTTAATAATATATCCCCGCAGCGCAAAGAAACGCTTTGGTAGCGAGAGCCGCCGGTTAAAAATCGATCGAGGACCACTCAAGTAAAGTAACGTTGGCCGCTCTGGGGCGACAACAAAGACAAGCATCGCATCAAGTTTTCTCCCCGAAGCTTAATTCCTTCATTGGCTGCAACAGGGCAGGAGATGAAAGATCATTGAAGCCATCACCACGGTGGTACATTATATTCTCAGGAGCCCATAAAGCTCTTCTCAAGGAATAAACCGACAACGGTAGACGTCATGGGGAACTGCTATAGCTTTTTTGCAATCCACGGATCGTCAAGACAAGTGTAATAGTGATAAATTGGCAGGCGTTTTCGTTGGTTTGCCAACGACAGTGTAATCTATCACCGAGACCACCGCCACGTCGCCACAATCTCTGATTGCATTTGTTCGGCCAACAATATCCCTTGAAATGTCCGATACATTCGGAGAGTAGATGTGCTTAGAGTCGAATACGAATTCGTTTTTGTTGCATAGTCTACATGACGTGTACAAGGATTAGGCTAGAGTGCAGATTTTTGGAGGTAATACCAGAACTCAGTGCCTGGAGCGGAGCATGATCCTCCGAAACACACTAGAAATAGCTGAAGTTATGCTTTTACCATTTGATTTCGGATATCGTTATCAGTTTTTGTTTCTTGACTAGACAAAGAGGGCGAGATAAAGCTAAAAAGAAGCTTTCCTCACTTGCCCTGCTGTAGGCGTTCGATAAAACTCCTGGCATTTATCTGGAAATTTTTGCCATCTGGATGTCTTTGGTGGCATACTTTGACTTTTACCTTCCAACACTTGTGTTGGAAAGCATCTCTGTTCACAAGAACCCACGCATGATCCCGATTCTTTTTGTCTTTTTTCGATGAGATATACATATCCATTTACATTGTGTGTGCCCAAACCACGAAAAAATTTCGTCTGAAAGGAACATTGGCAGAATCTCCTGGTATAATGTTCTGCCTTGAGCTACGGTGCGGTTGCTAATCAACAACAGTCCTGGGATTATTCAGCCATTGCTGACCATGTCAACAAGTTAGCAAGAAACTCCAGGGATTGCCGGCGCATACCTACCTTATCGCCTGGGATATCATCATACTTTCAGGGCTCCAAGACAACATGTTGTCGAGAGGCTGTTCGATGTACCGGTGGAGGAGATGGCCTCCAGAGACCGCTCGCCGTACCACTGGTAACGATCATAGGTTAATGGCATAAGGTCGAAGATCTTGAGAAAGGAGTGACCGGTATATAATGAGATTTGTTCACTCAGAACGCAGTAATTCTGTTTAGCTATCGCTGTGACTGTGGTTAGATTTGCAAACGTTTGAATTAGATTGTCTCTGAAGCAAAGGTCATGGCCTGTCGATCATGCTCTATAGCGATGAGATGATCGGCATCCCATCACAGAACTGGCTGAGGAGCTCATTTCTCACTGGTCATCTGTGTGGCACGAATCATCTGAAGAATGAACATTGCATAGGCGTTCATATTCTGATTTTGAGTGTGAACGGAAAATGAGGCGTGAGAAATGAGAAGTGAGCAGTTCATGTTACAGCGGTTTCAATCTCGTACCCAGATCTACCTCATCCGAGGATGGAAAGGGCTTGACCAGGATTTCTGGTCAACCACTGGCAGCGTTCTAAAATATTTGTTTCACGCAATATTTCATTCTTTGATGACTGAAAAATATCATATATGCCTAAAAAGGCATATAATACCCCAAAACACGAATTTGTTTGAGTATTAGAGCAATAATTTCAACGAATAGTTAGTTGGGAACTATTTGACATCATTGCGCGAGTGCCAGCCTCGGTGTGATTCGCCTCAAAATTAGTATATATCGATGCGCTGATGTAAACAATGCGCACGCGCAGTATTCCTAAAGTAGTACCGGTCGCAGCCCTTTCCAGTGGTGTTGTAGGTACGTAAACCCACTGGGGACGAGTTTGCAGCGGCTTCCGAGTGCGCTTCGGGCTTGCGCACTCGGCTGCTCTCCATCTTGCCAGAGTCTGTTGGTGACGGACGAAGTCACGGCGATCAATACGGACATAACGAAACCACTCAAGCATTGTATAGCAATCACGGCCACTACTTCCCCCTCTCGATCACATATCACTGCTCCGGAGGACAGGGAAGCAATCTCTTGACCCTAACTTGATTGGATTACACTGACCCATAATTCCAATTAACAGTCCTAAGCCGGAATCAATCCAGTCAAGACCAGACACGGTCTTCTACTCACCAACCTTTTCACTGGATGAGATCGCCAGGGGTTTATGTTACAGTAATCAAAGGGATAGAATGCTGTCCTATCTCAAACATCAGAGATTTATGACAGACTAGGTCATAGGTGGAGCCGGCTGTTTGTTTTAGGGGCAATTGGCAGCGCCTTCTTTCAGGAACGCCAATGCACACACAGAAGATTGCTGTGCGGTAACACGATGACATCGCGACTTCACAGGTGGCAGCACTGTCGAAGGAATGACTGCATTGGACGCCATCTTGAGTGTGGCCACTCTCGTTGAATCTCCAGCCGTGTAATATGGCTCCCTTAAACGATTACTTGAGCTATGTCAACAATCGCATGCTAATCCCGTCCGTCCCAATCATTCTCGATTGAGAGAAAGTGGAGGATGGTTCTGACAATTTCGACAAACCGTATTGACGATAATCAATGCTATAATCACATAATACCATCTACTCCACATGCCTGTCAATATCTCTCCCATTACCTTAACCGGCCGTGGGCTCCATACAGGGGGAAGAGACCTGCCGGGCTGGATAATGACACCACATTCGACCGAACCCGTTACAAGAAAATCAATCCTGCACGGACAAAGCTTCTCTTTTTTCTCGGTTTGAATGACAGTTACACTGGACATTCAATTAAGGTTTTTCCTATCTCTGCACACAGTGAGGATATGAGACGAGCGCGGTGACAGTCCGTATCTTATATACTCTTTGTATGCCTTTCGTAACGAATGCCGCCAGAGGGTCCACGGGGAATCAACTCCTGGAAATGTTTTTTTCCAACGGTTACTTTTTCCCAAAGGATTTCAATTTCAAATAACGTATTACACAAGCAGCTCTCGGATGGCCGAATAGCAATTACGGCTTCCCTTTCATAATATGCACTGGAGGTTTTCGTCAGTAATATAAGTTACAGCATCTGGTTATCTCATGTATGCTGCTTTTAACCCTTGAACGTAGGAGGCTGACCGTACGAAAGGGTTATTTCCGCAGAGCAAGATTCGATGAATCGCCGAAGGTCAATGCCATTCCTCAGAGAAGGCATCCTGAATCATCGTCAGTGTTTGCGCAAAATGCTCCTTCTCTCGCACTTGCTGTGGGGATCGTAAATTATCTGAGTTTCTCAGGATGCAGGGAAGGGTGATTTAGAGAATACTACAGTACCTGGCACAATTGACCTCCCTAAATCCGCGTACCTTCCCCGTACATGACGAGGAAGGTAGGCTTCAGTTCATCACGTATGGTACGGGTACGTCACGCGTCTCTGTTGCGTGACGTCGGGAGAATGACGTTACGTCTTCACTGCATGCCTTCCATGACGCTGCGCCACGCCCTCGGAAGATACGAGGACGGTACGTGCATGACGCTGCATGTAGTACGCGGATGGTGCGCGGCGCGGAAGGGAGGTCAATTGTGCCAGGCACTGTAGTATAGTTCTCTGATGTCATACGGGGCGAATATCTATATCTTGTCCGTAAGCAAAAAGTATGCTCTATGGGCGTCTTGCTTTCAAGAGAAAGTGTGAAGTCTGTATCTTTTACAGATAGAGACGGATCTGTTCCTTTAAAAGAGAGCAAAGTACAAGTTTTCTTTTGAAAAGGGATTGACACACCCTTTTACTGACAGAGTAAATAGACTACCTTTTAAGGTGTATAGTTGCTTTTACAAGAGTATGTTGTATACTTTTTACAAGAGTATGCTGTACCTTTAGGCCACACTTTTTTTATTCTTTGGTTTACGGGCCCGCCGACGTGGCAAAATGCCATTCCGAAAAAAAAATAAAATTGGGAAAATCAGTTTCTTTTATTGCCTCCGAAGTTCAAATGAGGTCTTCTAAGAAAAAAACGAATAAATGGAGTCATTTTTATTCTCGCCGACCTTGGATTAGCAGTCAGGACAGCTAAAAATAAATAAAACCAACACTATTTCCCAGCAACAAGGACGGAAAGAAGCAGAAAAGAGGCATTTATAAAGAATTTATTTGGTTTTTTTATTTCCTCCGATTTGTCTAACTTGTCATTCTAAAGCTGAAAATGAAAAAAGTGAACTTAACCTAAGTTTTTTTTTATTTTTATTCCGTCCTCCGTACCTGGGCTCAGAAACTTTGTGCCCGTAAACCAAAGAATATAATAACCCTGGCCTTAACGCTGAACCGCATGACTTACTTCGGCAAAGAGGTCAAATATGACAATAATGGAGTCTCTCCTTATGGGGTCCTCGAAGTGACATAGGAAGGAATTCGTGACATGTCTCTCGTATGCTATTGCCGCAGTTGCCCCAATTTCCGAAAAGATCCCTGCTGTGGGCGAGACCATAAACACAGGTTAGGCGCACGACCTACCATTCATTCATAACACGCCTTCGGAACAGTTGGGACTTGTCAAGATGGCGAAGTGCAATTCGCGTGGATTTGTTTACAGGTCTGCCGTAAACAAAGGAACCGCCACTGTTATCAACTCGACAAAATATTTACACAAACGAATCATTCACTGAGTAGGCCTAGTTTGCTTGTAATGTTGTAAGCAGTGAATCGATTGGTTGCAATTAATTTTCGTATAAATATTGGCAGAAAAGTGGAAATTGCGGTAAACATGCTGGAACCAATGCAAATTTACATAATGATTTCTCCTGAACATGCAGTACAAGACCATTATACAGTACAAGCGCTTTACAAAAGGATTACATAACTTCCAACAGAATCTGGGCAGGCAAAATAAGATAAATCGGCCTTTTGCCGAACCATCGGCCCTGTATTTGGGTGTAACCTCTAACTTCTCCTGTACAATGCACAACATTACTGACAGAATAAGCAAATTGAATTTACATTGTAAAAAAATTACGATACGATGGTTTTTGGGTCGAGAGTCCGTACTGAGAGCGGAAATTGGTTGACTCAAGCATTGGAAAAAGCCACCTCTTCGTTATCTACAGTAGGTTAGTGATTCAAATTAATGTCATCATTTCTATTCTAGGCGCTATCATCAGTTGATTTAACCTGCATTAAGTGGCCGCATATCGGTGAGTGAGGTCGTGTGATTACAAAAAGTCGACTTTATAAATGGCACAAACTCAAAGGCTGAATAGTGAAAGCCTGCCAACGCCACTACTGCCACAGCTGCCCCAAGTCATACCGATGACGCATGGCGTCGTACGCTAGACCTCTCTAATAAAAAGATGTGCAAGAAGGTCTATCGCCTGGCGCGAGGCAACATATATGTACATGTACATGTTGATGTTTATAAGTCACAGATATAAAACACCCGGATGTCCGTCCTACTTTCGTTTTTTTTGTGGAAGAGAATACTTGACATGACAGATAAGATGATGTACATCTTGGAGTTCCTCCAAGTACATATACAGCGTACTGTACATGTATGTAGTTGTATTTCCACCAGTATGATATCCAACATAGGGCACAAAAAATGACATACAAAATGATAGTAAACATAAGTCGTCTCCGAATCTTGCAAATTTTCAACCCCAACCGGGGTCTTCCTCAGGCACTTTCTAGTCGAGATCCCAGAAGTGTCAGAACTTCTGGGATCTCTTCTAGAAAGTGCCTGAGGAAGACCCCGGTTGGGGTCGAAAATTTACAAAATTCGGAGACGACTAAAGCTGGATTTAGCTGCACGCGGTATGCGGATTGCGGAACGCGGTAAGCGGAAAGTTCAATGCATTTCGCATACAACAAATCGCTTCCGCCGGGGATTCCGCGGCCCTATACCGCATTCCGCGTGTCAGCTAAATGCAGCTTTATTGTTTTCCACCAATACGATGTATTTCATACGGACCAATAAACTCAATTTGAATTTGAATTTGTGCGAATATGTAAAATTGTTTCCCGGGTATCACGGACGGAAAAGCAGTGTTCAATGAACGTGGGTTGCCAGGATGACTTGTTTTCCGGAGACGGATAAATCGGTGTCCTGACTGCAGGAAAGTTATCACTAAGCATCAGTACGTTCAAGAGAAAAATACCAATCTGTAATCATATGGTCCTTTGTCCCGACCCTTGTGGCTGGTCCTCACACGAATTCAAAATTCTCCTGCAACGCACTTTCAGTTATAGGTAATCAAGTTCCGATTAATAATGTTCCCTCCAGGTCACATCATTCTAATAGGCGAGCACTGTCAAACATTAGAGAGTTTTCGCAAAGCCCCCGAAACGCCGCCGCGAACGTTTATCCTACTGTTTGCTGCTCCCTTCGTGACATCGAAGAATGGGATTGGCGTTGGCGTTGGCGTTTCGGGGGCTTTGCGAAAACTCTCTACTAAACTGTAAACACACGAATATTTCCACTTCAGCGCGTCACCCTTAATGACATTTGGTGGAACGACAGCCGATGATGCGTGGGAGGTCTTGCCTGTGTTGCAATCCTCTCCCCGTCGCGACACAAGCGGTATAACATGCTTCACGCAATTATCTAATTGAAGGAGCATCCACAGGGTTCACGAACTCGGAATATTTTAAATGCCTGCATGATGTCCATTTTGACGAACGCACCCAATCGCTTGACTGCAGTTGCCTGACATTTTCAACTTGACTTCTTCAGCCTGATGCACAAATTTTCTGAAAATGCCAATTCAGGGCCGATGGCTTGCTTTCATTGAATAATCGACCCAAATCGTCTTTTATAGCTTCCGGTCTTTTAAATGTTTCACGAGACGGATCAACAGCAAAGCGTGGGTGTTGTGACGACGTCTACCAAGAGAGGCCCATGCGACACACAATACACTTGACAATATGCCTACATAATGGCAGTATGAATGAATGATCAGATAAAAGGTATAGCCATTCGGGATGAGCACATTGACAAATCTGTCACCGTCACGTAACCTAGTCCCACAGCACATCCTCGTTATGGGTTCTATTGGAAGCCTGTCACATCTGTCGATGGTATATTGTCGACCACAAACGCAATACTTTGGTGAGCTATTGAACTGTGTTTACGCTTGTTAAAACTGCAAACCCCATTACACACACTCCTGTGAGCATAACCTGATTATATCGAGGCCGACTTTCAGCGCCGACTCGTTCGTTCACCATTCACTCGACGACCAACGATGAATGAACACCGGTCGTGCGTTCCTCTTCACGTTCACAGACTTCTGTTGGGGATATTTCTCTTCCTCGAAGGATTCCAAGCGGATTTCCTCGATCATGGAGTCTGTACAAAGTGTCTCTGCGATGGAATAGACAGGTCTGTCGTCTGCAAAGGATTACAATTCGAGGAAATCTCCCCACTTCCTTATGACACCCGTTATTTGAGTATCGACGGAAGCTGCCGAGAGGAGTGGGAACGCGGCTTCGAAGGCGCCGCCTTCTCCTATAACTTTCGAGCGGTGAGCATCACGAACTCCTGCCTAGAGTCATTCATTGCGAAGGATCTGGGAAATTTAGTCAATCTAGTGAAACTAGACTTGAGTGGAAATCGTCTAGCCAGTTTCGATAAGTTTCCCAGTCCTAACAACCTGAAAGAATTGGTTCTAGATGGCAATAAGTTTGTGAATTTTTCACAAAGTGTTCTCGAAACGCTTTCAAATCTTGAAAGACTCAGTGTCAGGGATAACCTAGTCCATAATGTAAAGGCCTTTACTGAAAACTTCCGATATTTGCCCAAACTTTCCCGGTTAGATTTGAGTGGTAACCCACTAGGAGCGATTTCTTTCGGAGATTTTGACAGCTTGCCACCGTCCCTCAGAACGTTTCGTCTCAGTGACTGTCAGCTAGTCGACATCCATGACGACACATTTTCGAACCTTAGTTCGCATCTCTTGGACCTGGACCTTTCTGGCAACCATTTGTCACTGAATCAACTGAAAGGATTATTCTTCGGATTCAAAACTGGTAGTGCTTTGAAGGTACTTCGCTTATCGCGACTGGATATTGAGGAAATTCCGCCCGACCCCTTGTGGGGTCGTATGCCCGATTTAGAAGTTCTGGATTTCAGTTCGAATAGGATTGAAGGGATCAGTTACTTGGCTTTCGAAGGTTTACACTTGAAGGAATTGCACATGGATTACAATAAGATTGCCAACTTGGATGGTGTAAAAAATGCAACTTCTTTCCAACATCTTACGGTTTGGTCTCTCAGCAACAACAACCTAGCAACGATACCTGTTCTTCAGTTACCGCAGCTGTCTCGTCTCAGTCTAGGTTATAACAAGATTTCACGCCTTATTCCAAGTCATTTTTCGTCCATGCCTTCGCTACAGTGGATAAACATGACAAAAAATCGCATATCACATATTGTCCCTTCGACCTTCACAGGGCTGAAGGTCAAGTCGCTTGACGTATCTGGTAATAACATTCAAAAATGGGATTGGCTCAGCGGATTGGAAGGTGTTGAAAATCTGAATGTTTCCGGAAATAATTTGACATATCTTTCAGCAGAAGTCTTCAAGTCAACTGGGAAGGCCTTAGTTTCGTTGGATGTAAGTGTATGTGGAATACGTCAGATAGCACATGACAGCTTTCTTACGTCACCTGCCCTGAGAGATCTACGACTTGGCGGCAACCATTTCGGTCAACAGATCGAAAACGGCTCCTTGATCCATTTATTTCGTGATCTGCAAGATCTTATATCGTTGGATCTGTCGAATATGAGGTTAGCCACGATCCCTGTGGAACAATTTACCAATTTAACATCGTTACGACGACTTTCCCTGAGTGATAACAAAATTAACCAACTCTGTGATACAGCCTCCAGGGACATCGGCAACAGCCTCCACGTGCTGGAAGTTCGGCGGAACTGCCTGAAGGAGATAGACACTGACTATCTGAAACACTTGCCTTCACTAAAGAAGGTCAATTTTGCTCATAATCCTTTCCACTGCAGCTGTGCAGTGGATTCGCTTAGACAGTGGATGAACGAGTCTCGTATCGAGGTGGTTGATTTCCACGGTCAAGGTTACTCGTGTTCATCCCCTGAGAGTGCCAAGGGGGTCCTACTGAAGTCATACGAGCCCGAGGACTGCAAAGTAACGAACTCGACCTTCAACCTCACAATAGCGTTTTCGGTTGGCGCTACTCTCGTCTTCTTCGTCATTGTTTTAATTGTTTTATACAGTTTTAAACGTTGTGCATTTTTTACCAAACCCCGGTACGCATATATGGGAGGGGGTGAATTTGAGTGGAACGGACAGAGAAAAGTTTTTTATGTGTTCTATTGGTGTCGTAAACTGAGGGATTGGTGTCCGAAGAGAGAGTGTCGTCGTAAATCTAAGACCAGCACACACCCTCATTCGCAACCTCTGACGGAACGGAGTGTGTGTTGACCAACATTATAACAAGAGCTGGCATGGGCTACAACTGGTGTGGGTAAAACGCTAAAGTACGATTTGTAAAAAATGCACAAAAATAAAAAAATCGACAGGGTGTAAATATTGCAAAATGCTGACCGAATTCGGGCACATGAGTAGGCCTACATGTACATGTACACGTACATGACATAAATCAGCTATTCACGATCATCGTTTTTTAAAAAAACTATGTTGACAAATCTTTATTAACTGCGCCATGTCGCGACCTTAATCTTGATCAATTACGGCCTCGTCATTTCATGATCTGATTTCATACAATTGTATGCCGTCTATCTTGATACTGGCTATGACTAGACGATCAGTCATGTCATGGTTATACATCGCTCGGCAACAAACCATTTGATTTTATCATTTATCTTTCCCCATAAATTTGACTTACTAGAAGCCGTTCTGACTGAAATGCTAGTTTGCTTTCGGTCCTCGGCTATCATTCTGTGAAATGATGCCTGAACCTAGCCTACCCTACAGAAAAACGGTTGGATTTTGAACAGTTGTTCCAGCTCTTTGGGTTGCAAAATCGCGGTCCCTTACCTCAACATATTTTGCAAAATTCTGACGATGCACTTCAGGCGAGACAACCACTTATGATTACCTTCGCCAACAACATATACATGTTGGGTCGTTGAATGGAATCAACACCTTCTTCATGTCATTGAACCTAAGCCCAATGTGAATATAGAACACCCTATACATGTACACTGTAGTGTAGATCTGAATGAAATTTAGCTTCAAAGATGTTTTCATGATATTGGAGACTCTCAAAAGGGTCTGATTCGATTGTTGTTCACCCACATACACAAAGTTTGTCTCTTTGACTCATTGAATTAAAGCTTAGCATGAACGTCGTATTGCATCAGGTCACATTGTGATGACTGAGCTTCTTCCCTCCACGACATCCAACGAATCCCAATACCAAAAAGATGTCCATTAACTCTAATACGAACCTTTTATTGCGACAATAAATCGTATAAAATACTTCCTAGCACAGGTTAAAAAAGAATATTTCGAATGGCACGAAAATTGCCCCGTCTATTGACGTTTAACATTATCCTTGATAATTTATTATGGAACTGATGAAGACGGGTCGGATCCACACGATATTGAACGACTAATGGCATCGCAACTGTAGTTTTTTGGGGCATTTCGGAATCATTACTTTGCTATCTCCGTCAGATTATCCGATAGTCTGCCGGCGTGCATGGCGGTGAAAGGTGGGCTGTATCTTTCTATTCGCATGAGCTATGTCTGTACGTGTTTCTTTTTAGACAGCTGAGTGTCTTGCAAGTTCTATCCTCGCTTCTTTATTGCATTTAATGAACGAATTTTTTATTTGAAGACGTGCCGTAATGCAGAGGGAACAATCCCCGGGGCAAATTTCACTGTTGGTGAAGAAATTTTGTCCAGGGATATCACGCTTCATTGGTGCATCTTTAAAAGTACATGTAATTCTATCTATAATTGTCTTATTTGAAAAGGTGAGATGCAACATCTCTCCGATTCAACTATCTTATTCAAGAAGTGTGTTTGAGAAGAAACTTCAGAGTACATACAATCATGTATTTTTACCACAAAATAGATTATTTCACAGACTGTGAACGCTCCGCTTGCTTTATGTGTGTGCACGCCACCAAAACATTCCGCTAGCAAAGGAGTACGTACGAACGGTTAGAAACCTTCGCAACCCATCCCCTTTATCAACGTCTTGGTAATAAGACCAAGTTGCAAGTCAGCTTCAGTGTGAACCAGCGTGAGGTGGAGTCAAGACTAGTACAGTCTATTGTTTCAATACAGTATTTATGTTCATACTAGTGTTGCCTTTTCATTACTATCTATAGATATGTAAGTTCAATCAGCTTATACACATCGCTAGAGGAGCTGATGTCTTGAATTGAGATTTTAGTGTTAAAGGAAAATCTCGAGATTATCTCCCAGTCGGTACCATTTGAAAGACTTTTACTGAGGAAAACGATCAAGAGTTGCTTCAGACCTTTTAAAAGGCAGACAAGGTGACACGAGGATTATCAGTCTTTCAGAACGACAGTCGCGACCTGCCAGTGGACACACTCTTGCAAGTAGGATTGTGGTAATCGGCTTAACCATAATGTGCCTTCCCCCCGGATATCATCCTTCTTCAGGCGAAGGTTTTCTATTTTCGCTATCAGTTTAACCGCATTAATTGCAGTTCTTGAAAGTTGGCCGCCAGCTATCGCACCCATGGATAGCGGAGTAAATGAAGATGAATTGGCCTACCGTTCTTGCAGTCCTATCACGTACTAGACTCGCTACTCAAAGTCAGCCGTATTCTGAAACAGTTGAAGGAAGCAAGAGCTGAACAAGTCAAGTGTATGGTGCTGTTACACTTCACCAACTCGGCTTCTTTGAATGTCTAACTACAGACACTCCTGGACCAGTCAAGTCGAACAAACCGTAGGAACCTTCGCAACTTGGTGTGTGCATGAGGAACGACGTAGGCCTATTTTTCGAGCCCTGCCATAGGCCTAAAACTGATATAAATGACGTATTGGGACAACTGCGATAAACATGGTTTGTCCCTTGACAAACTGGACATGCAGACACCAAGGCCCGTCGACATAACACAAAACATAAAACGATTGAACATCAACAAATCCATAAGAAAGTTGACTCGTCACTCAACATCGACCAGTGTTCATCAAAGCAGAAAATTTCAATTGGGCCATTCAAACAATTTTATCATCTGTATATAGCGGAACTGGAAGCCGTTAGGCCGTGGAGAGTCCAATGAATATAGAATATAAGAAACGCAGAGGGATTCTCCTGTAAGCCTCCCTAGAGATATCGTCTGCCCCAAATTGTTATTTCCAATATAAGGCAATATCAAATGATTGCTTTGGAACACTGCGTGGACAAACAAGTTCGACGGTTTTCAATTGGGACCTTAACTATTCGAATTATTTGGTCTATGTTCCGTCAGGCAATGATATTTTTATATTGGACTTTTTATATGGTTATGATCCAGTTTGTAACGGGGCTATGTTGACATTAAATCGTGGCGGTTAAGCTGTACTAAAATAGAATTTAGTCTCGAGTCCTTATTGGCCTAAAAAGACTAAAACGAATAGTCCTGAGGCTATTGAACGAGGTTTCTTAACTCAGTTAACCACTTGGGACAAAACCGAAACCAAAACAGGATTGCTGTCGTCGATGTAAAATGAACTGTGGAAGAAAATCGCAGGGGGGGGGGGCTACGCTGGTAGGCCTAAATTAGTGTGTGATTCGTACACGTTTGTGGGCCCATAGGCCTAAATAAGCAATTCATGCCACTCCACTTTGCACCCGAGGCTCAAATTTCAAAACGCCAATATGGGACTCCTTTCGGTCTTTAAAGGGCCTCTAGAGGCAGCCAGCATGGCATGGGAAAACCCCGGGGAAAACCCAGGTTGAATACCTCGTACCAGTGATTATTACGTTAAAGTGGCGCCGCCTGGCCGAAGAACCGGTACTGATAGTAGCCTAATGGCGAGCTGCCTCTAGAGGCCCTTTAACCTGGCCCCACCGATCCGCCGGAATGTACCAATGTCAGCAGTGTCAGTCTACAACAACCACACATATAGCGGAACCGGTTTATTTTCGCCAAATATCGAACGATGTGTTACTCCTATTGAACAATAGAGCTAAAGACGTCGCTGTCACTTCAAAAGACACTTAACACTCTCGGATATTGATATTTGTTCATTGTATTTTCATCGCGTCTCCACAGACGAGTGACAACGAGTTCGCTGACAAATTACTCAGCTGACGGCGGTCAACACAATACACGCTGTTTCGTCAGTGAAACACCACCGTTACCGACGTAATACACGCTTTGTCGTCACAGATACAGTACCGGTTCCGACGTAATACACGCTTTGTCGTCACAGATACACCACCGGTTCCGACGCAATACACGCTTTGTCGTCACAGATACACTACCGGTTCCGACGTAATACACGCCCGCTTTGTCGTCATAAATAGACTACCCGTATCGACGTAATACACGCTTTGTAGTCACAAATAGACTACCGGTACTGACGTAACACATGCTGTGTCGTCACAAACAGACTAGGCCTACCAGTTGTGACGTAACACATGCTAGGTCTCTGCGGATTGATTATCGAAGAAGTATACGTGCTTTTCTTTGCAGGAACACTGCTGACGACGAAATATAATAATACACGCTTTGTCTCGAATATAGATTATAGCGAGGTGAATACAATGTAGGGCCTATTCATTTTGTCTTCAGAGAAAGACTTATGAAGTGATATGTGGTTATGCGGTTAACATTTCATCCTTCGTCTGCACACACGATGAGAACTACATGGATCATAGGCCTATTTCCTGATGGACTACTGATTCAGTGTCGCTGATCTGGTACCAGATAGAGTCACAGGATGGTGACCGACATTAAAAATGCCACAAAAAATACATAAGAGAGAATTCTCTTATCTATTTTTGATGCCACTAAGTGCACCCTTTGTAGGAGCACACACAGCCAAAACGGGTGAGCAAATCTCTGCACTTAGACTTCTGAAACCACTATTGAAGTTTCAGTGCTGTGTATATTTGAAGGATGGTAATACCAATACACGTCCTCGTCCAATTTAAACCCACCACTTTGCAAATAAATATAATCTTCAGACCCAGGTCACTCAAACATTGACTTTCTGTTAAAGGCACTAGCCTCAGAATACTGTATGTTTTACGGTGCGAAACAAGAAGTTCTTGTTCGGAAACGAATGCCACCGATATCAACGAGCTTTTGAAATGCATCCTAGTGTGACGTCATCATAGTTTGGTTTTCCTTCTTCGATCTAAACTCACGATAAAATCGAGGGAGCACGTAAACCTATACCATTGCCATCTAGCGTTGGTACCATCAACGATATCATCCAGGAGCAGGCAAATGTTGTGCCTGACATTTTTTCAGCAGGGGAAGTCTTGTCATCGGAGGAAACGACCAACTAACAACAACAGACCTGCCCGTGTGAATTGGCAAAAAGGAGCTACGTCAAACCACCAGATGCCCATGTGATGGGCACGAGAAACAATTCATGTAACGAAGTGGCGATTTGTTAAAACTAATTTCCGTGAAGGTCATTTTTCATCAAAAACTACTGCATTCAACTTTCATCCATGAAAGCCCAGCAAGAAAGCTTGCCGTCAGTTGTCCTTAAGCGGCGTATCCACTGTCGCGATTTCGGCTTGAGACGGGGTTGCGATCACCTTGTACATGTATGGCAATCGGAAGTCCTTATGAGGTGATCGCAAGGGATCGCAACCCCGTCTCAAGCCAAAAGCGCGACAGTGGATTCGCTGCTTTACTCAGTATTGGATACGACATGCAGGACTTTTGAAGGATTCCACGGTTTCCGATGAAAAACCCAACAGCAACAACCGTAAATCCACCGCCGCGGCACTGATGATAGTGTGCTGATGCGCGCCAGCGAGTGATAACACGTTAATTCTCGAAACCATTAATTCTGGAGCAGTAACGCAAGAAGATTGCTAGTGGAAGCCAGTTTTTTATCCGTTACAATTCAATCGGGGGCAATTATCCCCTTCCTCTATTTTTACCCCGAAGCTGGGATGAAGGTTTATCAGAGAAGTCCCGGCGTGAAGCAAATCTCAGCTCACATTAAGCGCCGCGGGGTTGGAGTGATGAATGGTGCGCAGAAATAATCGTATTTCATCACGATAATGCTTAACAAAAATGGACGATATCTTGAAATTTTTAGAATGAAATGCTTTTTTTATTAAAATAGATGTACAGGAAGTGTCCCATTGCGGTATTCACGAATCTTAGTTATTGCTAATGCATGAACTTCGATGAAGATGAACATGAAAGAATTGTCATTGTTAACTCTTCTGGGACCTCGTTAGTAGAATTTTGAATGGGTTTCTATTTTCTTGCCTTTTGAGCTTTGTGTGCAACAGCGTACAATGTACATGTATTAACGGTACACATCACGTACTCACAAGAAACCATGCAACATGGGTGCCTTGGACATGTTGGAAATTCTATCTAGGAATTCAACGAAGACCACTCCCTCTATGGGACGATTACTTCATTGAAGGTGCACTTTCAGTTGGCAATGCCATGCAGCAAAACAGATGGCGGTGAGCGTACCTCTTCTTCATTGTGTCCCAGGTAATAATTGCGAATGGAATGGAGTGAAACGGACAGTAGTTGGCCCTCGGAGGATACGTATCATCACCGTTCTTCGAGTATACGTGTACAGCAAATACCTTCCTCAAAGAATGTTGGGCGTACTTTTGGAAAACAGGCCTTACTTCCGGCTGACGTAAACTCATGGAATTCACTGAGACCAAAAATAGATAAGCGAGCTCGCTCATCTATTTTTGCTGAGACCAATCTTGAATATTCAGGCGATATACTGCAGTTCTTGTTGCTAATCTATAGTCTTGGCTATGTATGATATCAGCAGAAAGTCCCTGCTGATGAGAAGAGAAGGATATCTTTGTTGACAGCTCTACGACGGTATGGTTGTTCTTGGTTTACTTATAAAATGTCCGTTGGCATCATTTAGTTTACGTGCACCATCGCTGGTCTCCCCGCATAAATGGCAGTAGTACGTGACGGGTAGACTTCTCCAAGCAACAACAGTCGGAGATTCTTCCAGAAATCATTCCTTTGACCTTGATTTTCAGGCCAATGAAGTCGAGCCGCGTGGCTGATCAGTCGTTTGAAGCTGAGTGGCACGCGGTCAAAATTGATTCGATTTTTTTCTTTGATGATAAGAATGATGTGTGGTCTTCCCGTTTCAAGATAGAGCCTTTCTGCCTGTGCCATGACGTAATCCGATTTCGTCTCCTGTAGATACGCGTTGGTTATGAGAAAGATGATTCGGTCACTACACTTTATGCCCTTTTCGACAATGTCAATGATTTCAAAAGTGTCAGAAACCTGAAAGTCCCGTTCATTGGTGCAGATTTTGAATGTGACGTCATCAGATTGCTCCAAGTTAGGCAGCAATGTTCCCTCGACCCATGCGTGATCGTTGGGATCGTCAGCATAGGCAACGTAGGCATCGTGAAGATCGTGTAGAGCCGGCAAAGGCAGATAACCGTTGACAAGGCGTTCTCGCTTTCGTTTTATCTTCCTGATGACGTACCAATAACGTATCGACAGTCGCTTTCGGTAGCCGTAGATGGACAGGCAGACTATGATGATGAACAGAGTGGACAGCGTTACAATCGTTCTGTTGTTGTCGCAGTCAATCCAGCTTGGCTGAAACCTGTCCAAACGTTTCCCGACAAATTGCGGGGGACTTCGGCAACTTGCGCTTAAGTCGGCGCACACTTCACCTCCCGGCCAGGACACTTGGTGCTCAAGCAACCATTTCGTGAACCCTCGCAACGCACAAGTACACGCATAATTGTTTTTTCCTATCAGTGCGATTTGAAGATGAGTGAGCTTCCGCAGTGCGTCCCCAGATATTTCCGTGATTTCGTTCCGACGAAGATCTAGGTAGCGAAGCTTCTTCAGAGTACTGAAAACAACGTCACCTATGATTGTAATCCGATTGTAAGAAAGGTCTAGAAACTCTAAATTCACTTGGTTCAGAAACAAATCCCTTGGAAAGTCGTTGATAGCGCTGTTTGCCAGATTCAACCGCTTCAGATTTTTAAGGGGTCGAAAAACGACCTCTAAATCATCGGGTTCTATTTTACCAATGTCTGTCATGTTGAGTTCTAGTTCTGTTATGTGCCCTAGTCCTAGGAAAACATCTTTTACATGTACCTTCTTAATCCACCTGAAGAAGGGAAAATAGGGGAAAATCCTTTCGTTATTACCACTGAGGTCCAGGTGTCGGAGAGATGGGATATAAGACTGCCAAACAGATTTATTTATCCCAACAGAAGCGGACGATATGGTGATATTGCGGAGTATCAGCTCTGTCAGAGAACAGTTTTCAACTCTTAGTACCAGAGACACATTTATACAGGACAGGTTGAGAGATTTAAGGCCCGGCATATTGCTTATATTGAGAGGCCAGTCACGACCCAGGCCGACGGCAAATGACAAATCCAGTTTTGTTAGACTGTCCAATCCTTTCACATGAAGATTTTCCAATGCGACATAGTTCAGACTGAGGTGTTTGAGTTTCGGTCCGGTGAAATTTCTTGGCACGACTCTGGCGTCGTACGTGCAGTTTCTGAGGTGAAGTGTAGTAAGGTTATGAAGCTTTGAAAATGGATTCCGTCCGGGGTGGCTTTCCTCGATATCGATATTTATCTTAACATCCAACTTCCGTAAATCCACATCTTTAAAAGCATCGAATGTAACTTTATCGAATACCTCTTCCTCTGATCGCGAAATGGTGAGTTTTTCAATGCGTTTACCTTTTAAAGCATGACCCAGGTCGTTCAATTCCCTCTTGTTCTGAACCATGATCGACAGCACAGAAATATTGGTAACCGTGGATCCGCTAAAGGAAAATGCTTGAAGTGGGTCCATTGGGTTACCGTCAAGTACCAACTCCGATGCATTGCTAACGAGTCTCATCAGATGGTCGACGACGCCTACTTTATTCCCAGATATGTCCAGCTTTGAAAGACGCAGTTCAGTTTTGTTCACACTTGTCAATGAAAAGGACTCCAGTCCACAGTTCTTGATAATCAACGCCATGAACTTGACTGGCACCAGACAGAGAGAGAGTTGACGGATTGGATTATAGGAAATGTCTAAGGATTGCAAGTTGTCCAACGTACTGAAGATCTTCCCGTCCAAACTCGATATCTCGGTATAGGTCAAGCTGAGAGAACGAAGATTACTCATGCGGTAGAATGTGTCATTCTTCAAAGACACGATGCATCGCCAAATTGTCAAATGGTGCAGATGACCGACTGGCTCAAGAGCGCTTTGAGTCAAATTGATGGGATTAGGCACACCCACACGGCACTTTCTAATGACCATGGCCATTATGCTGCGGTTGGAGAATTTATGGGTTACATTGGGGAACATGGCTCCATCAATCCACTTACAATCGACCTTGCTCAAACATCTCGCGGGGGACGACAACGTGTTTTCGTCACTGTACTTCGTTACTCTGCATCGATGTCCGCCCACTCGGAAAGCATTGGATGGTGACACGACGACGAACAACACCAGCGACAGCAAGGTGAGCCTGTTACTTTTCAGAGCCATATTTCAGCAAGCCTGAAAGAAAGAGTATACTTGTAGCATCACCGCGCATGTGTAGAGCAACTTAAACAAGAGCAGCGCAGAGCGTGGCACATGCCCCGACTCAGTGGTACACTTGGGGGAAGCGGTATCCTGGTCATTAAAAGGAACCTTCCCCTCACAGAGACGGACAGTCCAGAAAAAATTCAGGTTGATGACCAATTGCGGTGGAGGTTGCCGTTGACAATAACCTCCCCTCCGTAGGGACAAACCTTCGCCAAAAATTTCAAATTGATCGCTCAGTGTTTTTCAAGTTAACTGCAGAAATGGAATTAAAATGGCCGCCGCCTTGGATGGTCAGCGGTATTGGTCATCGAAAGGAACCTTCCCGTCGAAGAGATAAACCCGTAGCAGCCCTCTGATGAGGGGGGGGGGGCTGGCAGGACTGGATCAAGGATTGACAGAAAGGGGGCGTAGCTGGACGGAGGCTGTGAGCACCGAAAAGGAAGCGGGAAGCCCAAACGGGGGGTCTGGAGGTCCTCCCCAGAAAAAAACTTGACAATTTCAGTGCTTTAGATGCATTTTCCTGGGATCTGAGAGCAAGAATATGGACATATAAAATGGACATTTGGGCCAAAGGTATTTTTTGGCAAAAAGTGGGGGGCCCGGGACCCCCGGCTCCTACGGGCCTGGTAATATGTATATTCGAACCTTGGGCGTATTAAACTAAAGCGGGTGATCCACTCTTGCGATTTCGGCTTGAGACGGGGTTGCGATCCCTTCCGATCACCTTATAAGGACTTCCGATTGCCATATAAGGTGATCGCAAGGGAACGCAATCCCGGCGTCTTAAGCCAAAATCGCAAAAGTGGATCACCCGCTTTATGTTTAGTGGGCCATCAAGAGACCTATACTGCTTGCACACTTTCGGCGCGGGGCAATACAGATTTCACCAAGCCTGTGATTTCCCAATGTCCAACTGCACCGCATGTCTGAACTCCAGGAAAGGGTTCAGGCGCGGCAAGTGTGAACGAATCTTTCGCCACACACTCAGCACGACGCGCCAAATACTTGTACATGTAGTTTATAAGACAAAGCAATTTAAAGTGCCCGCTCTACCACAATACAGTGAACTACCGATAGGCCTATATGTCAACTTACCAAACGTAACGATGATGATAAAGAGATAGCGGCGGGTGTGAAATGCACAAGAAGGCCACAGTTGCAGAGCAGTATTGTCCGATCGAGAAGTTCAACGCATATGAGAGAGTGCTCTGACAAGTCACGCGTCCGCCCGAGATGTCGTGTCTGAAGAGGAAGTTTTGATTGGCAGCAGAGTTTCAAGCACTTTCTCTGAAATCACATGAGCCATTTTTTTAGTTAAAGGCATTGCATCTAAATCAATGACCTGCATTTTATGCCTTCCAAACAAAGGGTTCTGGACAATGACATAATATTCCTTTGACCCTGAATCATTTCTGTAAATTTACAGAAAGTGCTTGAAACTCTGCTGCACAGACTATTCTGTAGAATGTTCTGTTTTTTTAACAGTGTTGATGATGGTATTTCTAGATTGGTTCCCTGATTCCACCGCTAGGATTGATTTGCTGACACCGCGGTTGGCATTCGGAACTTCCGACGGCAACTGCTCGGCAATTTCCGTAGACACTCGCATTTCCCCTCGGACACAATTCCAAGGCAGCCATCTTGAACGCGCAACGATTTCAATGCGTTTCTGGTGGTTTGGATGCGGTCGCCTCATCACACCCTGCGCATGAACGAACAAGGTCGCTCAAAAACGTTGCGTTATTGATCAATAATTGGCAGATTCGGTGAGACATCGGTAAGTTTATATATATTATGCCTCAACTTATCGAGCGAGTAGGGTTGAACATCTTAACGGGCCAAAATTCGGCGAAAATAGTCCCACGGCGGTCACGTGGGTTTGATGATAAACAATATGGCTGCCTTGGACTTGTGTCCGAGGTAAAATGCGCCGCCGAGTGGATAGATAAGCAGTTCGCCTCAGTTCGTTCCGAATGCGCGGTTGGGATCGGTCGCGGGCGGCAATCTTCGACAGAAAACTGCCGACGATCGGAAGTGATGCAATATCACTGGAATTCTCATTAGACTAGTCGACGGCCTTGATGTGTATCCGTCTGGTACAATGTAACGGGAACCAGAACAAAAGCAGCAAAGGTGACTTTCAAAATATAAGAAGATATTTTCCTTTTGTCTGTCAACAAAGAGTGCTTTGGCGGAAGTTAATGTTCGAATGGCCGCTGAATATAATTTCTTGAAGTCGATGCAAGCAAAGGCGATGAATGGGGATACAATGGACCATATGAATAAAAACTAGCATTTGCTTGAAAGCAAATATGTACTTCAGGGGCAGCATTTGCTGAAAGGAAAGATCTTGCCTATTTTCATATGCATAAAGTGTTCATTATACTGCCAATGCTTTGCTAGGAACATTCAATAAGGAAGTACTTGAAGGTCATATGCGATGTCGTTATTTCGCGGAAATAAAGTTCTTTCTGCGACAAAAGTTATTTCCGACCCCAGAATTTGCGGGCGGTGAATTAAAGTTTTTCCCGTGGATTTAGGTTTTTCCGCGGAATTTGGAAGAAACTCAGAAAAAAATTAAGAGGAACAATGAAAAATTAATCCAACACTAAATGAAATGGTCCATGGACCATGTGCTCACCTGGACGCAATGTTCCAGGAACGCAGCTATGCTGCCACCTTGCGGAGCATTCAATTGTCTTGAGCGGAACGCCACGCCATAATTTGGCTTTTGAGACGCCTGCGGGATTAATGACGTTATTTCGACCGTCAGTATTGTTTCCTGAACTGTGACAGGGATCTCCCGGCGTGAAGCAAATCTCAGCTCACATTAAAAAGCGCCGCGGGGTTGGAGTGATGAATGGTGCGCAGAAATAATCGTATTTCATCACGATAATGCTCAACAAAAATGGACGATATCTTGAATTTTTTACAATGAAATGCTTTTTTAATTAAAAATAGATCAGGAAGTTAGTATTCACGAATCTTAGTTATTGCTAATACATGTACATGAACTTCGATGAAGATGAACATGAAAGAATTGTCATTGTTAACTCTTCTGGGACCTCGTTTATTGTAGAATTTTGAATGGGTTTCTATTTTCTTGCCTTTTGAGCTTCGTGTGCAACAGCGTACAATGTACATCACGTACTCACAAGAAACCATGCAACATCGGTGCCTTGGACATGTTGGATATTCTATCTAGGATTAGGAATTCAACGAAGACCACTCCCTCTATCTATGGGACGATTACGTCATTGAAGGTGCACTTTCAGTTGGCAATGCCATGCAGCAAAACAGATGGTGGTGAGCGTACCTCTTCTTCATTGTGTCCCAGGTAATAATTGCGAATGGAATGGAGTGAAACGGACAGTAGTTGGCCCTCGGAGGATACGTATCATCACCGTTCTTCGAGTAATATACGTGTACAGCAAATACCTTCCTCAAAGAATGTTGGGCGTACTTTTGGAAAACAGGCCTTACTTCCGGCTGACGTAAACTCATGGAATTCACTGAGACCAAAAATAGATAAGCGAGCTCGCTCATCTATTTTTGCTGAGACCAATCTTGAATATTCAGGCGATATACTGCAGTTCTTGTTGCTAATCTATAGTCTTGGCTATGTATGATATCAGCAGAAAGTCCCTGCTGATGAGAAGAGAAGGATATCTTTGTTGACAGCTCTACGACGGTATGGTTGTTCTTGGTTTACTTATAAAATGTCCGTTGGCATCATTTAGTTTACGTGCACCATCGCTGGTCTCCCCGCATAAATGGCAGTAGTACGTGACGGGTAGACTTCTCCAAGCAACAACAGTCGGAGATTCTTCCAGAAATCATTCCTTTGACCTTGATTTTCAGGCCAATGAAGACGAGCCGCGTGGCTGATCAGTCGCTTGAAGCTGAGCGGCACGCGGTCAAAATTGATTCGAATTTTTTCTTTCATGATAAGAATGATGTGTGGTCTTCCCGTTTCAAGATAGAGCCTTTCTGCCTGTGCCATGACGTAATCCGATTTCGTCGCCTGCAGATACGCGTTGGTTATGAGAAAGATGATTCGGTCACTACACTTTATGCCCTTTTCGACAATGTCAATGATTTCAAAAGTATCAGAAACCTGAAAGTCCCGTTCATTGGTGCAGATTTTGAATGTGACGTCATCAGATTGCTCCAAGTTAGGCAGCAATGTTCCCTCGACCCATGCGTGATCGTTGGGATCGTCAGCATAGGCAACGTAGGCATCGTGAAGATCGTGTAGAGCCGGCAAAGGCAGATAACCGTTGACAAGGCGTTCTCGCTTTCGTTTTATCTTCCTGATGACGTACCAATAACGTATCGACAGTCGCTTTCGGTAGCCGTAGATGGACAATATCGTGAAGAGGCAGAATATGATGGTGAACAGAGTGGACAGCGTTACAATCGCTCTCTTGTTGTCGCAGTCAATCCAACTTGGCTGAAACTTGTCCAAACGTTTCCCGACAAATTGCGGGGGACTTCGGCAACCTGCGCTATAGTCGGCGCACACGTCATCCGTCGGCCAGGACACTTTGTGCTCAAGCAACCATTTCGTGAACCCTCGTAAGGCACAAGTGCACGCATAATTGTTTTTTGCTATCAGTGCGATTTGAAGATAAGTGAGCTTCCGCAGTGCGTCCCCAGATATTTCCGTGATTTCGTTTCGACGAAGATCTAGGTAGCGAAGCTTCTTCAGAGTACTTAAAATAACGTCACCTATTATTGTAATCCGATTGTAAGAAAGGTCTAGAATCTTTAAATTCACTTGGTTCAGAAACAAATCCCTTGGAAAATCTTTGAGGGCGCTGTTTGCCAGATTCAACCGCTCCAGATTTTTGAGAGGCCGAAAAACGAACTCTAAATCCTCAGTTTCTATTTTACCAATGTCTGTCATGTTGAGTTCTAGTTCTGTTATGTGCCCTAGTCCTAGGAAAACATCTTTTACGTTCTTAATCCACCTGAAGAAGGGAAAATACGGGAACGTCCTTTCGCTATTACCACTGAGGTCCAGGTGTCGGAGACTTGGGATATAAGATTGCCAAACAGATTTATTTATCCCAACAGAATCGGCCGATATGGTGATATTGCGGAGTATCAGCTCTGTCAGAGAACAGTGTTTAACTCTTAGTACCAGAGACACATTTATACAGGACAGGTTGAGAGATTTAAGGCCCGGTATATTGCTTATATTGAGAGGCCAGTCACGACCAAGGCCAACGGCAAATGACAAATCCAGTTTTGTTAGATTGTTCAATCCTTTTGCATGAAGATTTTCCAATGCGACATAGTTCAGACTGAGGTCTTTGAGAATCGGTCCGGTGAAATCCTTTGGCACGACTCCGGCGTCGTACGTGCAGTTTCTCAGGTGAAGTGTCGTAAGGTTATGAAGCTTTGAAAATGGATTGTAACTGGTTTTGCTTTTCTCGATATCGATATTCATCTTAACATCCAATTTTCGTAAATCCACATCCTCAAAGGCATCGAATGTAACTTTATCGAATACCTCTTCCTCTGATCGCGAAATGATGAGATTTTCAATGTGTTTACCTTTTAAAGCATGACCCAGGTCGTTCAATTCGCTCCTGTTCTGAACCGTGAACGATAGCACGGAAATATTGGTAACCGTGGATCCGCTAAAGGAAAACGCGTGAAGTGGGTCCATTGGGTTACCGTCAAGAACCAACTCCGATGCATTGCTAACGAGTCTCATCAGATGGTCGACAACGCCTACTTTATTCCCAGATATGTCCAGCTTTGAAAGACGCAGTTCAGTTTTGTTCACACTTTTTAATGAAAAGGACTCCAGTCCACAGTTGTTGATAATCAACGCCATGAACTTGACTGGCACCAGACTGAGAGAGAGTTGACGGATTGGATTATAGGA
The DNA here is from genome assembly GCA_002633025.1 of Notospermus geniculatus. NCBI lineage: Eukaryota > Metazoa > Nemertea > Pilidiophora > Heteronemertea > Lineidae > Notospermus > Notospermus geniculatus. The sequence goes on along the minus strand of NMRB01000027.1, from coordinate 339,515 downwards.
AATGTCTAAGGATTGCAAGTTGTCCAACGTACTGAAGATCTTCCCGTCCAAACTCGATATCTCGCTATAGACCAAGCTGAGAGAACGAAGATTACTCATGCGGTAGAATGTGTCATTCTTCAAAGACACGATGCATCGCCAAATTGTCAAATGGTGCAGATGACCGACTGGCTCAAGAGCGCTTTGAGTCAAATTGATGGGATTAGGCACACCCACACGGCACTTTCTAATGCGCATGGCCATTATGCTGCGGTTGGAGAAATGATGGGTTACATTGGGGAACATGGCTCCATCAAGCCACTTACAATCGACCCTGGTCAAACACCGCGCGGGGGACGACGAATTTTCGTCACTGTACTTCGTTTTTTTGCATCTCCGTCCGGGCAAATGGAAAGCATTGGATGGTGACACGACGACGAACAACATCAGCGACAGCAAGGTGAGCCTGTTACTTTTCAGAGCCATATTTCAGCAAGCCTGAAAGAAAGAGTATACAATATAGCATGACTGTACACGTGTACAGCAACTCAAATAAGACTGTAGACATCTACATGTATTTAGATCTCATCAGATGAACTCGGACATGAACTGGGTTGGGAATGGCATGACACTATAGCCAGCTTTCAATAAAAACTTCCTTGTTCGACATAGGTCACGATTGACTTCTTTCACCTTTAGAACGTCATGATCAGCACGATGATACAACTGGCTTTCTGCCACGTGTTTGCCTATTAAACGCCGATCACGCATCTGAAAGATCCGTCCTCTTTTCACACAACTGGGCAACGCCCGAGTTGTTAATGTGGACTGCGTATTAACAATATACGGTAATTCGATTTCGAACCTTGGGCGCACTAAACTTAGTGGGCTATCAAGAGACCAAAAATTGCTTGCACACTAGCTGTGCGGTGGGATGCAGATTTCACCAAGCCTGTGATTTCTATTCCCAATGTCCAACTGCATCGCCCCTCACCGCACGTCTGAACTCCCTTAAATACAATAGGGAGTTTTCGCCTAAATAAAATAGGGAGTTTTCGCAAAGCTCCCGAAACGCGGACGCGAACGTGAATCCTATTGTTCGCTGCTGTCTTCGTGACATCGAACAATGGGATTGGCGTTCGCGTTTCGGGGGCTTAGCGAAAACTCGCTAGTAGGAAGAGTTCAGGCGCGGCAAGCCTTGAGTGTGAACGAATCTTTCGCCACAAACTCCTGAACACGACGCGCCAAATTGTTTATAAGGCAGAGAAATCTAAAATGCCCGCTCTACCAAAATACAGTGAACTACATGTCAACTTACCAAACGTCACGATGATGATAAAGAGATAGCGGCGGCGGGTGTGAAATGCACAAAAAGGCCACAGTTGCAGAGCAGTACTGTCCGATCGAGAAGTTCAACGCATATGAGAGAGTACCTGACATGTCATGCGTCCGCCCGGGATGTCGTGTCTTAAGAGGAAGAATTGATTGGCGTGCTTCGTCACGTAAAAATGAACTATTAAGGAAATGAATGATGGGATTTCCACATGGGCATCGATACATGTAACTGAAAGCAACCCAGTTATTACTCCGAAGACCTCGACAACAAGACAGTTGGCATTCAACAAAGGCAGCCCATCTGGGCTACCATTCTCACCACCGTTGTTGTTTTTTTGTTTCTTTGAAATACAACCCTGGCACATAGAAACTGGGCACCTGCCTATAACCTTTCAAACACTGGCCTTCACAGCCAGTTGGATCAGCACGGCTCGCCCCTTCTCTCATACCCGCAAAGGCGTCTCTCCACGTGAGAGTTTTCTTACGCAAGTTGGCTCTCGATGGGCAACTCAACTGCGAACAATTGTTTATGTCACTGGTCCCAGCGTAAGCCGTGGGGAACAAATAATGGTGAATTGTCCAGTGACCCAACTTCCGCGAGAAAACTCTCACGTGGAGAGGCTCTTTAATAGGCCTACCGGAAGACAAGGGCATGCTCCTTCAAGAATTCAATTTTTACCACTGGCAATACTCAGTAGGCCCCAAATGGAGCCCAGGTTCTGCGACCTGAACATGATCTCAGCGTCAGCAGCGGAAGTGCCACTATCAGGATTGTTTCTTTACACCGGAAATGTCGGTTAATCGACCACTTGCACACGAGACAACTATTAATAGACTTATAATACTGATAATTACTAAAATATACTGGACGGTCGGATTCAATAAATTACTCGACAAGAAACTGACAGATCAACTTGGGCACAAAATGAAGCGCAACACGAATAAATCCATCATCCATGTCATGACTGCCAAAGCACCAAACTGCAATCAAGCCTGAACACAGCTCTACAACGACAGCACTATCATGTTTTAGGCCTCGTTCAAGCGGGTGATCCACTGTTGCGATTTTGGCTAGAGACGGGATTGCGATCCCTTGCAATCACCTTATATGGCAATCGGAAGTCCTTATAAGGTGATCGTAAAGCCTGGCGCAGATCGACCTTGCGACTGGATGCAACTACCTGCAATGCCGTTGCCGGCAATGGTTGCGACTGGCTGAAAACAGTTTTTTCTGCCACGTGTTTGCCTATTAAACGCCGATCACGCATCTGAAAGATCCGTCCTCTTTTCACACAACTGGGCAACGCCCGAGTTGTTAATAGAGTTGTTATCTATTCATGACTGTCAGGGGCCTAGTACTGTCAGAAAAAGGTTACATCACCCCTTATGTAATAGCGCCCACTTTTTATACAGGCCCTAAAACCACGTCAATCATGGGTATTGTATGATTGTATGATGTCTGTTTCAATAGAATTCAATACCTTATGAATCGATGTTCCTTATGATCAAACACAGACTATTTGGGGTTATGCCCTCTGGCCTTTGCCCCTTTGTGGTCGGATGGAACACTTCTACGCATTGCTTACAAATGGAATTATCACAGCTGCACTACTTTTCGAGAAGAGGATTTGGAACATTTACAATGCACTGTACCCCCAACCCCACCCCACCCCACCCCCATGTGGGGCCCAATTCTTGCACTATCATTGTCAAATGATGTACAGCCTGTTGATACGCCGCAATTTCCTCATTGGTGACCGCATCAGGCCGCAACCTCCTCGTTCTCATGGGCCTAGCCATCGTAATAATGTCACACACTCAGACACAATCACCCAACTGATCTTTAGACTGATCTTCTGATAGTCATACATGACAGTCAGGGCCAATACAATGGCCTGATCATCAGCCTTGACAGTCATGCTTACTTCTAACTCATTACCCTCGGGAGGGGCACAAAAGCATTGGGCAAGCCATCTTTATGTAAAGGCCTATTACCAGATCAACCATCAATCCACCTCAGTCATGGTTATTGTTGGGTAACCATCTGCGCTTGGTCAATAATTTAGGGTCAATTATTACATGGTCAGTCTAAACATGGAATACGGTTATTATATAATGGCTCAGGTCACATTTTCTGACAGTACTGGGCCCCTGACAGTCTCATGAATAGATAACAACTCTAATGTGGACTGCGTACAATATACGGTAATTCGATTTCGAACCTTGGGCGCACTAAACTTATAATAGTGGGCTATCAAGAGACCAAAAATTGCTTGCACACTATAGATCGATGGCGTTGATTGCGGACCATGTTTACATGATTTGACCAGGGTAACCTCTTTTTAACGGGCCGCCCTGAATTTATTTCTGGCGGGATGCCTCAACAAAGCACATCAGTGTGTTACCCAGCGCTTCTGGATCAAAGTGGATGTTAGTTTTTATCTATACCTGGCTGTGTCTTTGCGTAACTGCCGTGGAAACGAAAAATTTGCACTTCTATGTTTACATAAAAACGTGGAATCATCATGACGTCCCCCCGTGACGTTGCATTGGCATGCACGGATGTACAGGCCGACACTACGCTCACTTGTGACGTGACGTCATGACGTCACTCGCTGTGGGAAGTCACGGCCGAATTTCACACGTGGGGAGTTGTTTCATGTGGCAAAACTCGTATATTTTACTGACTCGAAAGCAGATTTTCTCTAGAATTTCGTTACTTTAGTAAAATAGGGAATATCTTCTCCCAGATACATGAAAAATAAAAGCGGTTTCTTTACAAATAAGTTTCGAAATAGAGGTGTCCTTTGGTGTTGTCAGTTTTCACCCGAGATGGTCCGCAATCAATGACGTTTATCTATAG
>NMRB01000027.1:288200-334486 GCA_002633025.1 Notospermus geniculatus | reverse complement strand
TTTGTTTGGAACAATAGTTTAAGGGAAATTTTACACTTAAAGCCCCACAGTATTGTATTTTACGGTATTTTCAAAATGTTAGGAGAGTGGAGGTTGAGGTCTCAGGGCCTCGTGAAGGTCTCCAAAATGCTTGCCTGATACTTACTTTTAATAACCAAGGCCTAGTTTTCAACAGAGAGTGAAAAAACTGCGTAGGGGAGCTCTAATGCATTGAGATAGAGCGCAGTACATTTTTACACTACGCTGACGTCGTGACGTCGTCAAGAATCGCGGCGACGATTTGCGTTTTTCACATTCAATACAGTGGGGCTTTAAGGAAATGAATGATGGGATTTCCACATGGGCATCGATACATGTAACTGAAAGCAACCCAGTTATTACTCCGAAGACCTCGACAACAAGACAGTTGGCATTCAACAAAGGCAGCCCATCTGCGCTACCATTCTCACCACCGTTGTTTTTTTTTTGGTTTCTTTGAAATACAACCCTGGCACATAGAAACTGGGCACCTGCCAATAACCTTTCAAACACTGGCCTTCACAGCCAGTTGGATCAGCACGGCTCGCCCCTTCTCTCATACCCGCAAAGGCGTCTCTCCACTTGACAGTTTTCTTACGCAAGTTGGCTCTCTATGGGCAATTCAACTGCGAGCAATTGTTTATGTCACTGGTCCCAGCGTAAGCTGTGAGGAACAAATAATGGTGAATTGTCCAGTGAGCCAACTTCCGCGAGAAAACTCTCACGTGGAGAGGCTCCTTTAATGGGCCTACCGGAAGACAAGGGCATGCTCCTTCAAGAATTCAATAATTTTTACCACTGGCAATACTCAGTAGGCCCCAAATGGAGCCCAGGTTCTGCGACCTGGACATGATCTCAGCGTCAGCAGCGGAAGTGCCACTATCAGGAGTGTTTCTTTACACCGGAAATGTCGGTTAATCGACCACTTGCACACGAGACAACTATTAATAGACTTATAATACTGATAATTACTAAAATATACTGGACGGTCGGATTCAATAAATTACTCGACAAGAAACTGACAGATCAACTTGGGTACAAAATGAAGCGCAACACGAATAAATCCATCACCCCATGTCATGACTGCCAAAGCACCAAACTGCAATCAAGCCTGAACACAGCTCTACAACGACAGCACTATCGTGTTTTAGGCCTCGTTCAAGCGGGTGATCCACTGTTGCGCTTTTGGCTAGAGACGGGATTGCGATCCCTTGCGATCACCTTATATGGCAATCGGAAGTCCTTATAAGGTGATCGTAAGAGATCGCAAAACCGCCGCAAGCCAAAATCGCAACAGTGGATCACCCGCTTCCCACGGGCACGCGTAGGGCGTATAGCGTACCATAACGTATAGCGTAAAAAATACTTCTAGCTTGAGTCGACTATTAATGTAGAAATCATTTAAATGTAGAAATTTGAAAAAAAAACTCACAGAAGTTTCTGAGAAAAAGAAAAAAAACAAGAAAAAATGCAAAATTATCATGCTCCTTCTGACGGGTGTCGAAACTGCATGTATCTTTGGAGACCAGGCATTAAGGATGCGCTTTCACGGAGTTGCTTCGCCTTTGGTTGCTTGACATTAGGAAGAAGTCGATTCAATGCGGTATATTAGGCCTGGTTACCTTCTCTACGACCGGTCTATTAATGGTAAAGGCATAAAAAGTAAATGTCAAGCGACCATCTGATGCTGCAGGCCCGCGGTGAAGGAGAATCGTTTACTGACGCACGTCACTTGTGTCTCAGCCGGTATAAAAGAAAATCAAGCCATTAATAGACTTATTCCTTATTTGTAAAGATGTAATTAGCGGACTCATTCTCGTGAACCTATGTAGACACGACTCGCATGAAAAACAAAGTGTTACAATGATTTGTAAAATCGTTATTCGTATGACCCAGTATCTTTAGTTTCTTTTGGAGACCCAATTACCCACGCGCGTCAGTCTTCAAAGTCAGCCGTTTTGAGGAATCCCACTGACGTCATCAAATCATGTGACTGGACGTCAAAATGACGCAAACTGGCGGTGCTACACGTGGATTGACATCACGCCTGACGTGTTACTGTCCCAAACTTCAAACAGGATTTTCTGAAAAGGCTCTGAAGGGTGCCCGAGTGGCACCCGGCGGATTCTGAATCTCTGTCATTTGGAGATACAAAAAATAATGCAAAAAATGCTGTTATCCAAAAAGTACCATGCACTTCTCAGAAAACCGGGAGTTTGCGTCCAGACTATTCCTCTGTTTGTATAAAGCAGTTGGATGTGGTGTGATTCGGGTGGAGATACACCGACTTCGATGTGAGTGTCACACGGTTTTATATCATTGGAGTTAGGAGTTACCGTAACAAGAATTCACAAAGGTAAGTATTTGATGCTTACGCAGCTTCTTCCATTACACGTGAAACAAGTTGCATATGTTGTCTTTAAACGATTTGATACCGGCTTTATAGAATCTAATGTCCCCCGATATGTGATGTCGCCCAACAATAGGGACTTTCAGCAAGGCTCCGTATCATCTATCCGCATCACGTATGACGTATGACGTATGATTTTTACAGAAAATGCATTAGCTCGATACGTCCATACGTGACACGGATCGACATAGGCCTATCTTTACGGCATGAAAAAGTGACCTGTACATTTTTCTACAGGAATAACGAGACAAACGGCGTATGCATTATCGGTATCACATTTCGTTGTTTTAAGGAAAAAAGCAATGAAATTAGAGAAATTTTCATTTACTACAAGATGATGTAAGTTTTTACCGTCGGGTGACCAAAACAAACGCGTTATTTTCATGCCAAAAGTAAACTCTCTGTTTAATAGAAAAAGAATATTTCGGTCACAACGCTTGCAGCGACGCCGTGTGGTGCTTGTGCCGCGTTGGACTCTAGAGAGACCTCCACCCTTAATCCTGTGACAAACAATGCAGGGGGACATCAGAAAGACAGGGGCATTGGGGCATCAGATTCTATCACACCTGTGTAACATGTTTTACGGTTGTCTGACGGAAAATGCGGCGACTTGCCAAATAGGGGACACAGAATCGCACTCATTTCGGTCTTCCTATAACTTGAGAATTTTTACCAAAGTGACTCTAATGGGGGGGGGGGGGGGGGGGGGAGGAGGAGGTATGTGATTAATGCGTGGGAGGGCGCTAGGCCTAGCTAGTTTACCAAGCCTTGGCGCCGAGGTGATGTAATCAGGGAGCGTGTCAAGGGTATCTGAATGGGCNAATAAATGAAATGGTCCATGGACCATGTGCTCACCCGTTTGGACATAGTGTAATGACAGAGAGATAGGTACATGTCAGTTAGGCCACATAAAAATAATCTTTAGTTTAGCATCAGTCAAACTTGTAAAAAGTGAGGGAGTTTTTTTTTTTTTTTTTTTTTAATATTGAAATGGACTGTGATCATCGAAAGAGAGCTTGGAAGCATTGCACCATTTACCATACAATAGACAAATCGTTAATATTAACTCGAAAAAGGTTTTTATTCAAAAAAATAAATATCTGAGTCACCCTGGAAAAGGCATGTGTAGACAAGAAACCACACTTTTTGACAGAGAACATTATAATGTGAGAAAAGAATTGAAGAAAAAAAATTTTTTGAAAAAAAAAAATTTTTTGAAAAAAATATTTTTTTTTCCAAAAAAAAAATAATTTTTTTTGAGGCGGCGAGAAAATTCGAGGCGGGCGCTGATGCTAAACTAAAGATTTTTTTTATGTGGCCTTATATTGATAAGGATTCAATGCTTTTTAATTTTCCCGCGTTGAGCGTTGACGTCCACGGCTAAATGTGGGATCAGTTTCCAAGAATTCACTATTGTAGGCTACTGCGCATCCGATTCCAGCGATGATAGGGGGATTGCTGCAACTAACTATGGATCAGTAGTGTAAGTTGGCCTTGTGGATTTGTCTCATGTAATTATTAGGCCTTGTACAGTGGTACTCATCATTATGCTCAAATATTATTAGCGTCTGCTAGTGTTGTGTTTTGCCCAGGTGTTTTTGATTCGGCGGGTGACGGTGTGTTCTCCTCCCATGCAGGTATAAAACTCCAACAATGAATGACCACTGGGCCTATTTGTGTTGGTAAACCAATCAGAAAGCAGCTAAGCAGATTATCAATATGCAACCATGTAGGCCTAGGCCTAAGCTATAAATTGTCATGGTCGGGGTTGGTGTTGTGCATTGGTTGGTGATAAAACCCAGAATGAAACGAAATGAAATGAAATCCTCAAAATGAGATTCGCAAGGAATTTGAGAATTAAAGGAGCACGGTATTGCCACTTTTTCTCAATAGCCGGCGCCACCGCGCCACTCTCCAACCCAGGGACTAACTACGTTATTGGCGAATTGACCCGATTTACTATGTACATGTACAATGCACTTTCGTAGTTCATCTTACTGCCACCAGGTGGCTCCCTCTACGTCGACAGAGTCAAATAACACATTTGAGATCCAATACTGTGCGCGGTATTGCCAATTTTTCTTGACAGCCGGCGCCATCGCGCCACGCTCCAACCCAGGGACTACTACATTGTTGGGGAATTGACCCGATTTATTACAGACATTTTGTAATGCATTTTTGTAGTTCGTTCTGATGCCACTAGGTGGCTCCCTCTACGTCGGCAGCCAAATAACGCATTAGAGATCCAATACCGTGCTCCTTTAACGCAGGCCTAATTAAATGTCATTATGTCATGTAGGTTGCAGGTGTGTGCTTCCGCCTTGAAATTGACATTTTTTTGACATACCACACAAAATCAAATTGGAATTATTATTTTAAAATCAATCAGAATCATCATGTACGAAATTCCCTTCGGTGCTCCTCAAGTTACCACCAGTTTTTGTTCTGCGTTTTCTTCACTTATTCAGTTGGTGCACAAAGCAAGCGTCAATATCCGTATCGGTACCGGTAGAACCTCAGAGGTAACAGGCTCCGATATTTCTATTGCGCCACAAACTGTTGATACCGGTACTAGAATAGAACTCATTTCAGTGATATGTGGCGGCCGAGTTCTCCGCCGGGACCCCATTTGTCTGTAGGGGGATACCCCATAGAACACATGTTTGATAAATTTCTCTTCTCTACTTTCAGATTAGATTGTCCATCATCTGATTGCCTTCAGCGAGTTGGTGGTTTGTCCTGTGATTGTGGATGAACGACGAACAGCACAAGATGAAACTGCTCACCCTCCTCCTCAGCTTCCTCGTCAGCGGAGGCACAGGGGTGAAGAGCACCCATCAATATCATACACAAGGAAGTAAGTCATTCCGTAGCCTTGCGTAGTGATATCCAAAGTAAGGCACAAAGATCGACACACAAAATGACATAAATCAAAGGTCGTCTCTGAATTTTGCAAATTTTTGACCCCAATCAGGGTCTTCCTCAGGCATCTAGAAGAGCCAAGGAGTGAATGAGCTGGTCAGAATTGGAGAACGTCTTAGTTATGATTTGAGTCCTATATCTGCCAAAATTCACAACCAAGTCTTTTCTTGTTGGAAGTGTTGCCGTGGACCCTTTATGGAAGAGAATAACATCATACATTAAAGGCCGCCTGCTAGCGGTCCTAAACGTCACAAAATTTGACGTAAGACGTAAGATGGTGTCCGCATCAATAGGGAGTTTCGGCAAGACTCCGTATCGTTGATCCGTATCACGTATGGCGTATCGAGCCAATGCATTTTCTATTAAAGTCATACGTCATACGTGATACGGATCGACGATACGGAGTCTTGCCGAAACTCCCTATTATGTACGACATCATGGCGTGCACTTCTCATCTCTGAAGTCGAATTTCGTGAGGTCCTACCCAGCAAACATCGTTCATCTGGCCCAGATCTACTTTTTCTCTGGCAAGGTCTGGCATCATCTGGCCAGATGATGTACCATCTGACCCAGGTCTGGTTTTTGTCTGGCAAAGATACTTCATGAAATGTTGTATGAAGCCCATTTTTTGTGAAGTTGTTTTCCCGTAATCCTGTAAGGATATTTGGCCTATCTTTGCACCTTGTCCAGGAATTTTTTTATTTCAGATAAACTCTGATATGGCCTGATCCGGCCCAGACCTGGTAGGATCAAGAATCTGGCCANCCAGCCTCTGCGTTTCAACTGCACCATATTCTGTGATGGATTGCCAAAAGACGTGAATTGTAACATATCCAACGTTTTCATTACATTTCGTGGATTAAAACCCAGGGGTTTGGTAATTCAAGCAAAAGATGACGATCGGGTTCAGTTGACACCAAAGTCATCTACCATCTTGGAATATTACAACCCGAAGGTTGAGCTGACGGATGAGGGAACATACTTATGTTTTATACACAGAGATGAGTCCGACAAGGAAGATGCTGTTGTTGTGGATGCATCCCGCGTTCATATCAGACTTTGTAGGTATTGGCACACTGAGTTCGTGGCATATTTTGTGCCATTATGAGAGAAGGAACTGTATCTGAGTGCTTTAAAAATCCTCAAAAAGTTTTAAATGCCGTTGTTAGGTCCATTAAAAGTGCATATCACGAGTATTTTCAGCATTTTCATGAACATTTCCTTCTTTTTGCCCACAGTCCACTCACTCCTGAGCTAGGTGCACACAGATGATTAATGTTCAGCCATATTTGAAATGGCAGACCCTGTGAAACTTCTGTGCGTGCACCTATTGGCATAGCCATCTTCGAGACTGTGCCATCCAGTCGGTTTGATATTCATTGGTACTTCTTGAAATCCTTTTCCTCATGAAACAATATGGCTGTGAATTTCTTTTTACTCTTCTCACATTGCCTTTCCCAGATCCAGTGAAGGTTCCCAAAACGCTGGATTGTCGATCGCCAAACTGGAATTACATGAAGTGCTCTTGGGACTGCTCGAAATACCCATCTTTTGGACCAAAAAGAGTCAATTGGAATGTTACGTATACATTTTCAAGAGAGTAAGTATAATCATGTAGTGGTAAAAAACAAAAAACGGAATGTCGATTTTGTCTTGAGTAGTTTTAATGGCAGGCTCATGCCTTGTTCTTCAGGTGAGAACTTAGGGTAAAAATGTAGCAACATCAGGCAGGGTTTCCGCCAGGATTTTCAAGAAGGGGGGAGAAAAAAAATTTCGAAAATTTTTTTTTTCTTCAAAAAAATTGTTTTTTCCTTAAAAATGGCATCCAGAGTCATTTTTTACACTCCAAAATGCAAAATTAGTCTTCCTTCTGCATGAAAATTGCATTTGAAATGTAAGAAATTAAAGAAAAACACTACTGAAGTGAAAATATAGTGATATTTGAAAAAGGTTAGTCTGCAAACTTGAGGGGGCGATATCCCCTCCTTGAAATTTTTGAGGAGGGGATCATCCCCCCTCTGGCGGAAACACTGTCAGGGCCGTTGTTTCTGTGGTAGGCCACGTTTTTAGCATCTTACGGGTTTTAATAATAAATCGGATGAACACTGCATTGTGATGGCACAGAACTTTTCCATTGGCATAACTGTTGGTCAGTGAATGCAGGAAGGTCTAATTGCAAAAATTTGGACCCAAAAAATGAAGTTTCGAAAATATTGACTGTGCCTAAATCTGACAGATACTGATGTTTCCGTGTCATTTGCATATTAATGAGGAACATAAGCTTTCTAATTCTTGCACTTATCAGACATTAAAGCCCCACTGTATTGAATTTGAAAAACGCAAATCATCGCCGCGATTCTTGACGTCAGTGCACGACATCACGACGTCAGCGTAGTGTAAAATGCACTGCGCTCCATCTGAATACATTAGGGCTCTCCCTGCAGTTTTTGTTCAATGTGTGCTGAAACCTATGCCTTGATTCTCTGAAGTATCAGACAAGCATTTTGGGGACCTTCACAAGCTATGAGACCTCTATGTGCTCTCTCTGAATATTTTGAAAATTTCGTAAAATTCAATACAGTGGGGCTTTAACAGAGCCATCACACCAACCTGGCAACCTAGGGTGTCACGAATCCCTGTGACGGTCTCACACCATCTAGGTACCGCTGTAGCCTCACATAGTGTGTCATGTTTCATTGTAGTTCCTTCACCAACCAACCAAAGTCCCCGGAGGGACGAATGGATTCCTGCTCCTTCACAATTCCCCCTGTCGATTTTTTGAAATTATGGGCTTACTTCTTCACAATAACGGCCCGTTCGGGAACGAGGAAGGAGATAGGTACCATACGCATCTATGCGTCACCATCACTAGGTATAAAAATGTTACTTTCCTTGAATGTAATTTGAGGGTTCCTGCCAGAAGAAAATTATTTGTCAGAACTTACGCCTCACCTTCACTTACACTATACGAATGTCCCAAATCTGAAATTGTTGAAATTTTGTGGATAATAGAGTTGAAAATATGTAGAATGTGAAGAACGGGTTAAAAAACAAGTACGAATTCAAAGAATCATGTAAGAATTGTACGAATAAGGTACGACTCACGAATATTCGTGGCCAATTCGTACGTGATTCGTAGCTACATTCAGGATATTTGTGTCTGTTTCGGGATGGGTCCACAAATTTGAAGGAGACACGAGTGGCCCAAGAATAGTCCAGAATGCAAAGAATTGATTACGAAGCTATTATGGAAAGAAGAAAGGGTTATGAAGTCTTTACGGTACATATCTATGAATTTGAAATTCGTAAACCCTCCCACAAAAGTTTTTGACAAACAAAAACTTTCGTGGCGGCTCGACAAACTCAACACAAACTGTACGAATGTTTATACTAGTGTCCCACTGGCGACTTTTTCCCACGACAAGGGGCGAATCCGAAGTCTGCGACACTCCCTCGACAAGCTGCGATATTTAGCATTTGACGCCCAAGAGCTTATGTCACCTTGTAGTTGTGACTAATTAGTTCCAACTACGCGCCGATTATCAGTTGCCAACTAGTTCTGACTGTACGCAAAGGCGACATAAACGAGGCTTTAGAGATCGCAAAACCGTCGCAAGCCAAAATCGCAACAGTGGATCATACCCGCTTCACACGGGCACGCGTAGGGCGTATTAGCGTACCATAACGCGTATAGCGTAAAAAATACTTCTAGCTTGAGTCGATTATTAATGTAGAAATCACTTAAATGAAGAAATTTGAAAAAACAACTCACAGAAGTTTCTGAGAAAAAGAAAAAAAAACAAGAAAAAATGCAAAATTATCATGCTCCTTCTGACGGGTGTCGAAACTGCATGTATCTTTGGAGACCAGGCATTAAGGATGCGCCTTCACGGAGTTGCTTCGCCTTTGGTTGCTTGACATTAGGAAGAAGTCGATTCAATGCGGTATATTAGGCCTGGTTACCTTCTCTACGACCGGTCTATTAATGGTACAGGCATAAAAAGTAAATGTCAAGCGACCATCTGATGCTGCAGGCCCGCGGTGAAGGAGAATCGTTTACTGACGCGCGTCACTTGTGTCTCAGCCGGTATAAAAGAAAATCAAGCCATTAATAGACTTATTCCTTATTTGTAAAGATGTAATTAGCGGACTCATTCTCCTGAACCTATGTAGACACGACTCGCATGAAAAACAAAGTGTTACGATGATTTGTAAAATCGTTATTCGTATGACCCAGTATCTTTAGTTTCTTTTGGAGACCCAATTACCCACGCGCGTCAGTATTCAAAGTCAGCCGTATGGAGGAATCCCACTGACGTCATCAAATCATGTGACTGGACGTCAAAATGACGCAAACTGGCGGTGCTACACGTGGATTGACATCACGCCTGACGTGTCAGTGTCCCAAACTTCAACGGATTTTCTCAAAAGGCTCTGAAGGGTGCCCGAGTGGCACCCGGCGGATTCTGAATGTCTGTCATTTGGAGATACAAAAAATAATGCAAAAATGCTGTTATCCAAAAAGTACCATGCACTTCTCAGAAAACCGGGAGTTTGCGTCCAGACTATTCCTCTGTTTGTATAAAGCAGTTGGATGTGGTGTGATTCGGGTGGAGATACACCGACTTCGCTGTGAGTGCCACACGGTTTTATATCATTGGAGTTAGGAGTCACCGTAACAAGAATTCATAAAGGTAAGTATTTGATGCTTACGCAGCTTCTTCCATTACACGTGAAACAAGTTGCACCCAGGGACGGATCCAGGATTTCGGGAAAGAGGGGCGGGGCGCACTATGCTAGAAACATTGAAATCTACGGTCAATTTCTATCAATGATTTGCTCCAAATTTCAGAATTTCACGGTCGTTCACGATTTTTTGGCCGAAAGGGGGGGGGGGCGTGCGGCGGGTGCGCCCCCCTTGGATCCGCGCCTGGCACCTGTTGTCTTTTTAAACGATTTGATACCGGCCTAATTACAGAATCTAGTCTGTGACGTCTCCCAACAATACCTTTTACGGCATGAAAAAGTGAGCTGTACATTTTTCTACAGGAATAAAACGGCGGGCGTATGCATTTTCGGTATCACCATAAACTAGTTTATGGTAGGCCTATCACATTTCGTCGTTTAAGGAAAAAATCAATCAAAATAGGGAATTTTCATTTACTACAAGATGATGTAAGTTTTAACCGTCGGGCGACCAAAACAAACGGGTAATATTTTCATGCCAGAAGTACTCACTGTTAGAGAAAGAATATTTCGGTCACAACGCTCGCAGCGACGCAGTCAGTGTGGTGCTTGAACGCCGGGCTTGAACGGCGCCCTCCTCGTTGGACTCTAGAGAGACCACCACGGTATCCATGGTACATTAGCTATCTTTAATGCTGCTATAGTCCTTGTTTGGCAAGCATGTCAGGCCCCCTGATGCTACTGATAAGGATTCAGTGCTTTTTAATTTTCCCGCGTTGAGCGTTGACGTCCACGGCTAAATGTGGGATCAGTTTCCAAGAATTCACTATTGTATTGTAGGCTACTGCGCATCTGATTCCAGACATCGATGATGTCGGGATTGCTGCAACTATGGATCAGTAGCTACATACGTACCTTCATTAAAATTGTAAGTTGGCCTTGTGGATTTGTCTCATGTAATTATTAGGCCTTGTACAGTACGGTGGTACTCATCATTATGCTCAAATATTATTAGCGTCTGCTAGTGTTCTTTTTGCCCTGGTGTTTTTGATTCGGCGGGTGACGGTGTGTTCTCCTCCTATACAGGTAGGAAGGCCTAAACTCCAACAGTGAGCAACAAGTTCGAGCAGCCTAGTAAATTTAGAGTGCAGTGTAGGCCCTACTTGGTGGTATCAATTCTATCGGTATTGTCTAGAATTATTACAGGTGTAACATCTGTGAGTGTTTTTGTAGCTCAGTGTTCCCCAACAATAGACTCGGTCATTACCGTTGGGTTAGTTGCTGCTTTTATCCGTCGGGAGGGAAAAAAAGAAAAACACAGATATATGGGGAATACTGATCGACGTAACACCGGTACCCATCACGCATCAGCCCATATAGCCAATCACTTCAGGTACGAGACTGTCCAACCACAGGCACCTCTGAGAGTCGTCAGTAGGGTTACTGGTTAAACTGGCGGGGTCAAGGGCTAGGGTTAGGGTTAGGGGGCTAAACGTAGGGCATAGAATAGACTATTCTATATATTTCGCCAGGTGGGTGGTTGTCACATTTCATGTGTCAGTTTTAAATGAATGACCACTGGGCCTATTTGTGTTGGTAAACCAATCAGAAAGCAGATTATCAATATGCAACCATGTAGGCCTAGGCCTAAGCTATAAATTGTCATGGTCGGGATTCTTGGTATTGTGCATTGGTTGGTGATAAAACCCAGAATGAAACGAAACGAAATGAAATCCTCAAAATGAGATTCGCAAGGAATTTGAGAATTAAAGGAGCACGGTATTGCCACTTTTTCTCAATAGCCGGCGCCACCGCGCCACTCTCCAACCCAGGGACTAACTACGTTATTGGCGAATTGACCCGATTTACTATGTACATGTACAATGCACTTTCGTAGTTCATCTTACTGCCACCAGGTGGCTCCCTCTACGTCGACAGAGTCAAATAACACATTTGAGATCCAATACTGTGCGCGGTATTGCCAATTTTTCTTGACAGCCGGCGCCATCGCGCCACGCTCCAACCCAGGGACTACTACATTGTTGGGGAATTGACCCGATTTATTACAGACATTTTGTAATGCATTTTTGTAGTTCGTTCTGATGCCACTAGGTGGCTCCCTCTACGTCGGCAGCCAAATAACGCATTAGAGATCCAATACCGTGCTCCTTTAATGCAGGCCTAATTAAATGTCATTATGTCATGTAGGTTGCAGATGTGTGCTTCCGCCTTGAAATTGACATTTTTTTGACATACCACACAAAATCAAATTGGAATTATTATTTTAAAATCAATCAGAATCATCATGTACGAAATTCCCTTCGGTGCTCCTCAAGTTACCACCAGTTTTTGTTCTGCGTTTTCTTCACTTATTCAGTTGGTGCACAAAGCAAGCGTCAATATCCGTATCGGTACCGGTAGAACCTCAGAGGTAACAGGCTCCGATATTTCTATTGCGCCACAAACTGTTGATACCGGTACTAGAATAGAACTCATTTCAGTGATATGTGGCGGCCGAGTTCTCCGCCGGGACCCCATTTGTCTGTAGGGGGATACCCCATAGAACACATGTTTGATAAATTTCTCTTCTCTACTTTCAGATTAGATTGTCCATCATCTGATTGCCTTCAGCGAGTTGGTGGTTTGTCCTGTGATTGTGGATGAACGACGAACAGCACAAGATGAAACTGCTCACCCTCCTCCTCAGCTTCCTCGTCAGCGGAGGCACAGGGGTGAAGAGCACCCATCAATATCATACACAAGGAAGTAAGTCATTCCGTAGCCTTGCGTAGTGATATCCAAAGTAAGGCACAAAGATCGACACACAAAATGACATAAATCAAAGGTCGTCTCTGAATTTTGCAAATTTTTGACCCCAATCAGGGTCTTCCTCAGGCATCTAGAAGAGCCAAGGAGTGAATGAGCTGGTCAGAATTGGAGAACGTCTTAGTTATGATTTGAGTCCTATATCTGCCAAAATTCACAACCAAGTCTTTTCTTGTTGGAAGTGTTGCCGTGGCCCCTTTATGGAAGAGAATAACATCATACATTAAAGGCCGCCTGCTAGCGGTCCTAAACGTCACAAAATTTGACGTAAAGGCCGTCTCACACGAGCGTTTTATCCGGCGTTTAGGCCGTGCGCCTAGGGGCGTTTATGAAACGCCGAAATGAGCGCAAGGTTGACGCACTGCGTGCGCCAACTCTGCGTTTGTAAACGCAGACCCCTGGGTGAACGCATTGGTTTTCAACATGTCCAAAACTTTTTCGAAAACGCAGAGGAGTGCGTCTATTGACGCAAACGCTGCGTTTAAGAACGCATGAAAACGCATGAGAACGCACGAGAACGCATGAAAACGCATGAGACGCAGGAAAACGCAGCGTTTGTAAACGCACTGCGCGTTTACAAACGCCTACCTTGCGTTAATTTATCGCATTCTCTGCGTCAAAGAGAAGAGACGCTACGTACCGGAAGTCGTCAAAACGCACGAAAACGCAGGGCCTGCGTTTTGAAAACGCAGGACGTGCGTTCACACGGCGTCAACTATGCGCTAAATAGTGCGCTTGTCGGCGTTTTCAAAACGCGCTAGTTGACGCCGTACTCGGCGCTCGTGTGAGACGGCCTTTAGACTTAAGATGGTGTCCGCATCATTATGGACGACATCATGGCGTGCACTTCTCGTCTCTGAAGTCGAATTTCGTGAGGTCCTAGGACCGCTAACCTGTGGTGGCTTTGACGGCCGGAAATAATTTGGGCAACTAATGTGACCAGTTATATTTTGGGCACATGTCAAATTTGCGGGGCCAGTCTTCTACGGCCTAGCCACCGGGTAATTGAAAGGCCTGACTCTGAACACAGTCTTTTTGAAGCCCCTCCCCACCTGTCATTTTTAACCGGCCTGTCACTATCACATGTAGTTCTATGTAATCACTGCCTAGGGAAGGGTACCGTACTCTTGTAATGTCTATGAGACACTTTGTTTTTCACGCAAAGAGATTTCTATGGTCATAAACTCCTCATATCTATTTCCAGGAATCACACCTGTTGACCCGGTGCTTGAAGTTGGCCAGCCTCTGCGTTTCAACTGCACCATATTCTGTGATGGATTGCCAAAAGACGTGAATTGTAACATATCCAACGTTTTCATTACATTTCGTGGATTAAAACCCAGGGGTTTGGTAATTCAAGCAAAAGATGACGATCGGGTTCAGTTGACACCAAAGTCATCTACCATCTTGGAATATTACAACCCGAAGGTTGAGCTGATGGATGAGGGAAGTTACTTATGTTTTATACACAGCGATGAGTCCGACAAGGAAGATGCTGTTGTTGTGGATGCATCCCACGTTCATATCAGACTTTGTAGGTATAAATTGGCACACTGAGTTCGTGGCATATTTTGTGCCATTATGAGAGAAGGAACTGTATCTGAGTGCTTTAAAAATCCTCAAAAAGTTTTAAATGCCATCGTTAGGTCCATTAAAAGTGCATATCACGAGTATTTTCAGCATTTTCATGAACATTTCCTTCTTTTTGCCCACAGTCCACTCACTCCTGAGCTAGGTGCACACAGATGATTAATGTTCAGCCATATTTGAAATGGCAGACCCTGTGAAACTTCTGTGCGTGCACCTATTGGCATAGCCATCTTCGAGACTGTGCCATCCAGTCGGTTTGATATTCATTGGTACTTCTTGAAATCCTTTTCCTCATGAAACAATATGGCTGTGAATTTCTTTTTACTCTTCTCACATTGCCTTTCCCAGATCCAGTGAAGGTTCCCAAAACGCTGGATTGTCGATCGCCAAACTGGAATTACATGAAGTGCTCTTGGGACTGCTCGAAATACCCATCTTTTGGACCAAAAAGAGTCAATTGGAATGTTACGTATACATTTTCAAGAGAGTAAGTATAATCATGTAGTGGTAAAAAACAAAAAACGGAATGTCGATTTTGTCTTGAGTAGTTTTAATGGCAGGCTCATGCCTTGTTCTTCAGGTGAGAACTTAGGGTAAAAAAATGTAGCAACATCAGGCAGGGTTTCCGCCAAGATTTTCTAGAAGGGGGGGGGGGAATTTTCGAAAAAAAAATTTTTTTTCAAAAAAATTGTTTTTTTGTTAAAAATGGCCTCCAGAGTCATTCCAAAATGCAAAATTAGTCTTCCTTCTGCATGAAAATTGCATTTGAAATGTAAGAAATTAAAGAAAAACACTACTGAAGTGAAAATAGTGATATTTGAAAAAGGTTAGTCTGCAAACTTGAGGGGGCGATATCCCCTCCTTGAAATTTTTGAGGAGGGGATCATCCCCCCTCTGGCGGAAACACGGTCAGAGCCGTTGTTTCTGTGGTAGGCCACGTTTTTAGCATCTTACGGGTCTTAATAATAAATCGGATGAACACTGCATTGTGATGGTACAGAACTTTTCCATTGGCATAACTGTTGGTCAGTGAATGCAGGAAGGTCTAATTGCAAAAATTTGGACCCAAAAAATGAAGTTTCGAAAATATTGACTGTGCCTAAATCTGACAGATACTGATGTTTCCTTGCATGTGTCATTTGCATATTAATGAGGAACATAAGCTTTCTAATTCTTGCACTTATCAGACATTAAAGCCCCACTGTGTATTGAATTTGAAAAACGCAAATCATCGCCCTGATTCTTGACGTCAGTGCACGACATCACGACGTCAGCGTAGTGTAAAATGCACTGCGCTCCATCTGAATACTTTAGGGCTCTCCCTGCAGTTTTTGTTCAATGTGTGCTGAAACCTATGCCTTGATTCTCTGAAGTACATATCAGACAAGCATTTTGGGGACCTTCACAAGCTATGAGACCTCTATGTGCTCTCTCCGAATATTTTGAAAATTTCGTAAAATTCAATACAGTGGGGCTTTAACAGAGCCATCACACCAACCTGGCAACCTAGGGTGTTTCACGAATCCCTGTGACGGTCTCACACCATCTAGGTACCGCTGTAGCCTCACATAGTGTGTCATGTTTCATTGTAGTTCCTTCACCAACCAATCAAAGTCCCCGGAGGGACGAATGGATTCCTGCTCCTTCACAATTCCCCCTGAAGATTTTTTGAGATTATGGGCTTACTTCTTCACAATAACGGCCCGTTCGGGAACGAGGAAGGAGATAGGTACCATACGCATCTATGCGTCACCATCACTAGGTATAAAAATGTTACTTTCCTTGAATGTAATTTGAGGGTTCCTGCCAGAAGAAAATTATTTGTCAGAACTTACGCCTCACGTTCACTTACACTATACGAATGTCCCAAATCTGAAATTGTTGAAATTTTGTGGCTAATAGAGTTGAAAATACATGTATGTGGAATGTGAAGAACGGGTTAAAAAACAAGTACGAATTCAAAGAATCATGTAAGAATTGTACGAATAAGGTATGACTCACGAATATTCGTGGTCAATTCGTACGTGATTCGTAGCTACATTCAGGATATTTGTGTCTGTTTCGGGATGGGTCCACAAATTTGAAGGAGACACGAGTGGCCCAAGAATAGTCCAGAATGCAAAGAATTGATTACGAAGCTATTATGGACGATAAGAAACGGTTATGAAGTCTTTACGGTACATATCTATGAATTTGAAATTCGTAAACCCTCCCACAAAAGTTTTTGACAAACAAAAACTTTCGTGGCGGCTCGACAAACTCAACACAAACTGTACGAATGTTTAGGAATCAACCAAGAGTCATTTAAGAACTGCAAGAAACATTTGAGAATTATCTATGAACCAGACAAATTTCCGATTTGGGATATTCATAGCTTAAGTGAAAGCGGGGAATTTCGGGGGGGGGGGGGCCAGCTTAGGTGTATGATTCTTAACCCCTTTGTTACTCGGACAGCTTTGATTTTGCTTTAATGCCCAAACCCTCTGATACGAATGTCCAAAGGGCCAGGCTGCCTGCCGCTTGATACATGTATGTGAAGAAGTTGTTAAAATTTGGCTAGTTTGGGCACTTCCGTACTCTTGGGCGGTAAGGAGGCCTAAATGGCGACACCTATCTTGTTCCTTTCTATTGTGAGGTAAAGTAATGAATGTCATTCTGGCTTCTGGCAGGAACACTGTTTTTCTTCTCATGTAATGTCACCTTCAACTGGTTTGTGGCTGTGAAGAACTCAAACGTCCTGTGCTAATCATGCCCACTCCCGCTCCTCTACCTTGACTTCCTGGTGTGGAAAAATCGCTCCTCTAATTTTGTAGATTTTTCTAATTGGCTACTGTAACATGAGGTTTGAAATTTTCATTGCTGTGCCAGAGCTAACAAACGGGGATTTAACCAGTCTTTTAAACTACTAATACATGGGAATACCTCCGTGCATTGTAAATCTGAATTCTGGTATGCATTCTTAAATGAGATTTAAGAAGTACAGAAGTTAGAAAACAGTGCTTCATTTCATATGTAATATATTCAGTAGTAGTTGCAAGGAAGCAACAGGCTCACTTACGGTATCTTGTTATAAGGAGCCACGGTGGTGTAGTGGTTCGGGCCTCCGACTAGCGGTCAGAGGATCCCGGGTTCGAATCCTGCTGCTGGCGTGAGACTTTGGGCAGGTCTCTTTGCCTCACTGGCCTCTCTCCACCCAGGTGTATAAATGGGTACCGGTCGGAAATGCTACAGATTGTAGCGCTGAATGAGCAGCTCATCTGAGTTCTACTGAAAGGTTTCAGGATAGACTGGGGTTAAAGTGTGAAGTCGGATGACACCTCTACCGTTGTTGATATCAGACTATAAACCCAAAACTTTAACTTTAACTTTTAACTTTGCAAAGTTGACAAAAGAATCTATATTCACTTAAAGAGCATGTTCCAATTCAGTGGTGCCCAAACCTGTTTTGTTCATGAACATTGTGGATGTTACGGCGACTTCTATGACATTGGAATGGGGGAGTCCGATGTATCTGGAGCCAGAGGTTTTGCCACTGATTTACGAAGTTCGTGGAAAGTCACGCTTATATGGAGATATTCAGGTAGGTTTTCACGTCTTGGATCTTTGCCTGACTTGTCTTGTTCGTTTCCCAGAGAACTACTACTGAGACAACTAAAGTGAATGCCAAGTTCTCAGGACTGTGACAGATCATGCTATAATTCATTTAAACTTAGGAGCCTTGACAGCCAAGTGGTTGTTACGCCCACTTTAGCAAACGGCAGGTCCCGGGTCTGAATCCAGCCCGGGCCAAATTGGATTTATGATTCCTGGCTCTTCATATCTGTCGCATGGGACAGTAAGCTGCATCCTCCCACAGCAGGGGTTTTTACCTCGCTCCTCTTCATCCGCTCACAGCTGCGGTGACGAAGGGAGCGAGCAGTAAGAACGCCTGATATTCTCAGGATGAAGCTGTGGTGCCCCTTGTACCTTGTGCCTTTGCAAGGGCAAGTAAAAGACCCCATCCAAGTGAGGAGCATGAGTAGCTTGAGATGGCCTCCTCCATACTAATCAGGGAATAATGTTATGGCTTCAGCCTTGATGGAAAAATCAAATACAATTTAAGCTTATGCAGCATTTCAACATTGGTTACACAGTAGCAGGGCCAATGTGTTGATATTTTGTGTAGAGACTCATGCCAGCCCTGCCGTTGTATACTCAGTGTTAAAACCTGCAAAGTGCCCATAATTTATTTATGTTCCAATTCAGTGGTGCCCAAACCTGTTTTGTTCATGAACATTGTGGATGTTACGGCGACTTCTATGACATTGGAATGGGGGAATCCGATGAATCTGGAGCCAGAGGTTTTGCCACTGATTTACGAAGTTCATGGAAAGTCACGCTTATATGGAGATATTCAGGTAGGTTTTGATTTCCACGTCTTGGATCTTTGCCTGACTTGTCTTGTTCGTTTCCCAGAGAACTACTACTGAGACAACTAAAGTGAATGCCAAGTTCTCAGGACTGTGACAGATCATGCTATACATGTAATTCATTTAAACTTAGGAGCCTTGATAGCCAAGTGGTTGTCACGCCCACTTTTGCAAACGGCAGGTCCCGGGTCTGAATCCAGCCCGGGCCAAATTGGATTTATGATTCCTGGCTCTTCATATCTGTCGCATGGGACAGTAAGCTGCGGTGCCCGTTGTACCTTGTGCCTTTGCAAGGGCAAGTAAAAGACCCCATCCAAGTGAGGAACATGAGTAGCTTGAGATGGCCTCCTCCATACTAATCAGGGAGAATAATGTTATGGCTTCAGCCTTGATGGAAAAATCAATTGGTTACACAGTAGCAGGGCCAATGTGTTGATATTTTGTGTAGAGACTCATGCCAGCCCTGCCGTTGCATACTCAGTGTTAAAACCTGCAAAGTGCCCATAATTTATTCTGCCCATCAAAGTCCAAGAATGGCATTCATGTACTGTCGTTTGGAATTTCAGAGCAAGATCCTAAGTGAGAACTGCAGTACGTGCAGAATGGAAATGACGAACTTGGTGCCGTACACTACGTATACTTTCTGGGTTCGAAGCAAGCCTTGGGAAAATGGACAGTTCTGGAGTAATGAAACTTTTGTGAAAGGAATGACAGACACATCTGGTAAGTTGAAGTGACGACATAGGTCCTAGGTGATACTTGCCATTGGCAGTGGTAACGTGACACAGAAATAATTAACTGCTGGGGCCGAGCATAACCACTGAAAGGAACATTCTTACAAATTTATGTTCCTTTGATTTCAGTCCCTAGTCGTAACCCAGCTACAGCAGTTGGGGGCTTCAAGTGGGAGACCCATACAAGGGGTGATGGCTCAGTTGTACTCTATTTCCAGGTGAGGTGGCTTTATGTTCGAGAAAAAAAACAGTTTTTGACCTGAATTCGTTGCCAAGATGTTATTTTTTTTATCTTTTTCTCTGCTTTGGTGATGTCTCTGACAGCTCCAGTTTTCTCCTACATATCCACGCTCGCGAGCCAATGAATAAAATTTTGGTTTTTGATGTATTAGCCTACATTCCAGTCACCCATCCACATAGTGATTGCACTGTACGTTGCTCAACTTCTAGCTGCGAGGCCAGTGCACCAACCACTAGGCCATACAGGAAATCCTCTATAGCTGGCAGGTTAAGCCCTGCCATAATAGCTGCAGGGGTGGGTGCAAGGGGTTCAATGCTGTCGGCTTTTTATTCTACTCGCATATGAAATTTCATATAGGATATACCACGAAGATATACACATGGTGCCATAACTGGAGTAGAGGCATCCTTCAAGAAAGATCCCGGCTACAGTTTCACTGTGCCCTGTGACCAGAAGAGACGTGAATGTCATTTGACAGGCATTGAATCTGATCGCGATTACATCATCACAATCGAAGCAAGCACGCTCATGGGATATGGGCCAATTAAACCAACTTCTGCTTTCCATATGCTTCCTGTTAAAGATGGTAAGTGAAATGAATCGTAGTATGAATCAGAATTCTTCCATTTGAGGCAACAAAATATTATGTGACAGAAGGTACCAGATGATTCACTTTTATGTGGGCTGGATTCAAACCTGCAATCTCTAGACTAGCAGAAGTCAGACAAACCTTTCTGGGGTGGCTCTCTGCTCAATTCGCTTTCCCCATATTCAGTACCGGTACCAGTAGGCCTACTGTATCCAGTACTGGTGTGGTTAGAAGTAAAAAAACGTACAGTAGGCCTATTAAGATAGTAAATCTCATCTTCTTGATCTTTTCAGCTCCAGCTCCTCCTGATGACCTGACTGCCGAGATTTACAACCAAACCGCCACTGAAACATCCATATATTTCTCCTGGTCCAATGAGACTGCGTCTCCAAATACCTCTTATACCTTATTCTATCGACATTGCAGGGCTAGAGATTGCAAGGTGACTGGGATGTTGATTTGGAGTTGTTACAATTTGTTACAGAACAGGCTAGGCCAGTTGGAAGACTATCCTCTGAATGTATAGAGAGCAAGCTGGGCCAATAGACTATATCAGTTCACTGCAAAAGAGCACATCACCTGACGGTGTACTACATATCTACATTCCATGACATCTTGACGTGAGACGACAAGGGTGCGGGACGTTGTGACCACCGTCAGGTGCTGCACTCTTTTTTAGTGATAGAGTCTATTGGGAGACTATCCTGCGAATGTGATCATATGGGGAGCAAACGAGACCAGTTGAAGGCTATCCTGTGAATGTGATCATAAAGCTAGGCCAGTTGAAGGCTATCCTGTGAATGTGATCATAAAGCTGGGCCAACTGGAAGACTATCCTGTGATGTGATCATAAAGCTAGGCCAGTTGAAAGGCTATCCTGTGAATGTGATCATATGTCAGAGGAAGCTAGGCCAATTGATCAGGACCAGGATGTCAGTTTCATTTCAATAGTTTTTACCACTAGTGACACCTATTGAGGCAGTGGGCTAGGGTCCCCATGAATTGGAAGACTATCCTGTGAATGTGATCATGTATGTAGAAGACGCCAGGCCAAGTGGAAGACTATTCTGTGAATGCAATAATATGTAGGCCTAGAGCAAGCTGGAAGACTCCTGTGAATGTATTCTTTGATATGTAGTCAGCAACGAGGCCAATTAGAAGGCTGAACTGTAAATGTGAATATCACGTGACATAATAATGATCTCTTCTCACTTCTTGACAGGGTGGTCTCCAATGGGAGAAGTTTAATGGCAACACAAACAGCTATAAGCTGACGATCAACCATAGTTACAGTATTAATGACTACAGTTTTGCCATCACGGCAAATAACGGCCTTTACACCAAGGGAATGTCTGATTGGGTCACCTGCCTCTATGATTACCATGAACGTAAGTTCAGTTTAACGTCTCATGTGATTTCTACCCATCCAGGCGCAGATACAGAGCGGGGTGCCCCGGGCGCGCACCTTCCCTTTTGGCCAACAAATTTGTAAAAATGACCATGACATTCGGACATAGGTGACTTCAAAAAATTTGTGAGGGCTCTTGATTTTGTCACCTTTTGCGGCGACACAATTGAAGAGTGTGGCAACTCTGCCAGATCTCTCCTTTGTGGAGCTACTTGGTCAGTGAAGTATAATTTTTGCCAGCT
This sequence comes from Notospermus geniculatus, assembly GCA_002633025.1. Classification (NCBI taxonomy): domain Eukaryota; kingdom Metazoa; phylum Nemertea; class Pilidiophora; order Heteronemertea; family Lineidae; genus Notospermus; species Notospermus geniculatus. Next base: position 312,411 of record NMRB01000027.1, on the reverse strand, counting down.
TGTTGCCACTTTTACCCCCATGTGTCATTTCGTCTCTCAAAATTGCTGTTCCAGCTCCAAGCAAAGCTGCTGACCTTGAAATCATGGAGCGGGAACTCCAGGTAGAGAAGAGCATTAAGGTGAAGTGGGAGTCGACACACTGTAGTAAGGGAGCAGGCAGGATCCTTTATTATGAGATTGTCGTGGTGGAACTTGACGAGCACTCTGAACCTACTGGTGAGTACTGGTAGGCCTGCTTCAAGATTATAAGCTGCCACACACTTTTCTGGATTGCAGTGTGATTTTCAGATGCGCCGGCCGTTGTATGGATTCGGCACAGTGGCAAATACATGTACAAAGAATTTACTGCCGAGGGCAGGATGAAATGCACAAGGTAGTGGAGGCCTTATATTTGGGTGAACATTTACCCAGAGTTCTGCTGCACATTTCTAGCCAAGTGCATCTCAGCTGGTGCATATTTCTTAGAAGTTCATCCGCAGCTTTCTAAAATTCTACAAAGCATTTAAATTTTATTTCCAGGAGTCAAAGTAACTTACTTTGTATCAGCCAGGAAAAATATGTTCAAAATCCCTGACTTGAAATTGGGCACCGAGTATGGCATAACCCTGATGGCAGTAGGCCGAACTGGTGGTAAAGAGAGCCAACAGATTATTGGGAGCACGATTCCAGCATGTAAGTTTTAATCACGGATTTCATGGTCCATTATTCACGGTTTTTGGCTCATGATTTACAGACACCTCTGCAACGGAACCTTTCTCTTCGGGACGTAAACGTTTTTGGACCCGAACTCAGAATTTCCCATGTTCACCTCTGTATAAATACGCCACCTCTCAATTGAAGACAGCATTTGTCAGTCTTAAGGGTGTTCTTAACAGAGACGTCCCTCCATATACAGTGTTTACAACAATTTTGATCAAGTTTTATTTCTTTGCAGCCAAAAATCCAGTGACCTTGCCAATTATTATAGGCCTAGTCACTGTCTGTGTGGTTGTGATCGTCATCGTGATTATGATTCCCATCGCTTGGTATGTAGAATTCTGCTCATTCTTCTTTGTGGGTAATTGGAACACGAATCTGTCCAAACAGCTCAGTAACTTGTAAGTCTGTCACTTTTGGCAGGTAGGCCTAGCNTCCCCCCCCCCCCCCCATTTTTCACCCATTTCTAGTCAAACAGAAATTACACCATACATGTACATAAGACCAAACTCCGACTGATGCTACCTGAAAAATAACTTCAGACCTGATTTGCAAAAACAAAGCTTTTTTTGCAACAGGTGCAAAAAAACGAGAAGGGCCATGCCTCGGTTCATTGTGCAGCCTCAAGCCTCTGGTGATGAAGCTGAGAATTCGTCAGACATAGAATGCAACGCCATTCTATCAGCAAAGAAAAAGGTATGATTGGGTTTTAAAAATTCTCAATATTAATTGTTCTTCTATCGAATTCAAACAGCGTGTGTATCAACTGAACTAAACTGCTCATCTGCTGTAAACTTGATGCATTTTTGTGGCAATTTCCATGCACTTATTAGGGGGGGCAGGACTTCAGCGACTCTCGGCGACCAATTCTATAATAATTTCTGTTGTGAATTCCAGAGCGTTTCTATTGTTAATTTCTCTTTTCCCACAGAAGTTGGAGACTCATCGCCAGTTGAGTCACGAGAGTGGGACAGGAAGCATGGTGTCGAATACGACACAAGATAGTTTGCTGGTACAGACAGCCTGAATAATTCGTTAGAAGCGGTCTCCGAGGAGGGAAAGGACGAGCCAGGCAGTGGGAACAGCCAGCGGTCCAGGGATGACCCCAGTTGTGACAAAACAATCACACAACTACCTACTAGTCAAGGATATTGTGTAGTCGGTCTAACTAGTCCTCATCCAGATATTCTCCGGGACATACAGGCCTACAGACCTGGACCACCGCAGAACAATGTTTTCACCGTTGGGTGTGTACAATTTGAGAACCCAAATTTCTTACGGATTATGTATGTATCATTTGGAAGCTTCATAACCCTTATGCCGACACCAAGGGCACAAATACATTGGATCCCTGTCAAACAGCGGATTGTTTTTAAGCTATCCAGTACTTACATTTGCTTTCAGAGCTGTACATGGCACTGGCCCTGTCTTTCTTGCAGTCGCAGAGATCTACAAGCCAGGATGCTGCACCACGACTGTGCACTGCCTCTGCATGAAAGAAGTCAGCCGGAGACAGGGCATACAGGACCAGTGCCCCACAGCTCTGGAATGCACTTCTGTGCCATATAATTTCTATTGGCAATCATCAAAATTTTAATCTGTGTGTTAAAACGCACCTTTTTATCAACTTGTTGTAGGTAAATGATCAAATATTTTAAACACCACCCTTTACTGTTGTCCTGTTTTACTCATTATATTTTATTTTACTTATGTTTCATTGCTATTGTAAAGCACCACAATTTATTTTAAAGTGGTGCTATATAAATACATGTACACTTAATAATAATAATAATAATGTTTTCTTTGGTTAATTTGCCCACTGAGAGCCAACTTGTGGCAGATAACTCTCACGTGGAGCAGCAGCTTTATAGGCATTGATGAAAGTATTTATGAAACAAGGTCAACCTGTCGGTTCAGTGAGCAGATGAGATATTTTATTCGATACACATATATCTCTATGTGGGTGACTTCTTTGGGAAGTTTTGTCATTTTGGCTCAGAAAATGATATTCGTTAATGTATGAAAAATTAGCAGAAGTAGGGAAAGTGTTGGTGGTCTTTGAAAATACATGTATTGAGATTTTTTCAATTCTGACAGGTGACTTTTGAAGGACACTTCAATTTTTGGTTAAGGATGAATATCGTATGTGTAAATTTCTTGAGAAAATAGTTGTGATAACACTGTCTGGAAAATTTCAAAAGTAAAAATCATTGATTTTTATGATAAATATATATTCTTTTGGTTCAGGACAATGCGGGTACCAGTACACTGTAACTCCACGTTTAAGCCAAACATGGCTTACTGTTTGACAAGTAAATATATAGTAGATAAATAATAGCCATTTCTGAAAATTGCTTGTAGGCGACGCCTTTCGCAAGGCACCCTCAACCACATGTGTACACCCACCATTTTCTGCCCCGTATTAGTAATCAGCTGCTCTGGGAGTGCTGCATAATTTATGAGCTGCTTTGCAGCCATTGGTCACAGCGGAATACATATTAATTAGCTTAACGTGCATCCAAGACTATACACTTAACGGTACTGCATATACAGCAGTTAGCTGTGCAAATAAACAGTTCCTAACTTCCAAGGAACTCGGGCCGATGTACTGGACTCCTATCATCTGTATGCTCCAGGGCTAGGCCTATCATTGCTCGCAGGATGTCTGAACATTCTGTAACATTGCTGCAGAGCTGAGCACAGTGGCTGCACATCATAGGGAGGTTTCGCAAGCGCCCGGTTAGGCCATACGACGACGTTTATTAGCTTTTTTTGAAACTAACTACAACATAAAAAAGAAGTACGGTACATGTATGTTATTGGTAGGTAATACATAAAGAATACAATATATATCACAATTGTTGACAATTACATATTTAGGGTTTGGCATCTTGCACCACATGACACCAAAAGGTATCAGTCATAAACTGATGTAGTGCATCCTCCCACAGTCAGATTGGATAAAGAGGAGCTATATTAAAACCACTGCTTTGGGACGACGTTGATTTGTCATTGATAATACATGTAGTAAACTCCGTAGACTGCAAAGAAAGAATGGCATCAAGATTTTCGTGGTCTTGCAACAATATCAAGTTGCTTTCTCATGAACAAACAATATATACATGTACAATAAATATACCACATGGGGAGAAAAAGTAAATCATATCAATGACAGTTAATCACATTGTTTGCTTCTGTATGCATTTCAAAAATCAAAACAAGACAACAACTTATAAAATATTTATTTTTAAAATATAGGGGATGTGTTGAACAGTTGTGTGAAGTGATGTGGTGTGGTTTATTGAATAGATAAAAAGTGTGTGAATGAAAATGACTCAGGAATCTCTCAATTCTGAGAGTGCAGGTCCCAAAATTCGTTTTTGTTGTACGGTACCAGTAAATGTAAAATACCGGTAATACAATATGGTCAGTCTCCAATGCACTGACAGGCAATACTAAAAATATCTTCATCAATAATACCAAAATGCTGTTTTTAACAGCACACAATACCCTGAATCAACAATCACAGAAGAATTAAGTGGCCTCATCTTGATCCAGCAAGATAATCTCACAGGAATGACGACATCCGTCTGCTATTATGCATCAGTGGTATCAGCAAGCTGAAAAAGAAATGAAGGAAGTTATGATATGGCTGCTGTTTTTGCTGTTTTGTGCACTTAACGCAAACTACAGTGTAAACATATGGGCCGATTTCACAAAGGGTATTTAAGACTTAGACATGTGTAACTCCGTCAAATGCACGGTGGAAGTGCGTGCATTTAATGAAGTTAGCCCATGGACTACCGTAAACTACATGTACAACATACATTGAAATGTAAACAGAGTATTTTCAATAGAAAGGAATACTTACTCCCATTGCACCAGATAGGCCCATGTCAGGTGGAGGAGGTTCAGCAGCAACATGACCAACGGGTCGAACCTCTATCATTGGTTCAATGTCAAGACCCTGACCTAAAAACAGAATGAAATCTTTTACTCAGCTTAGTGACGTTTGCCAATCAAGAGGTTGCCTGACTAAAGCTCATTTCTTATTTCAGTGGAAGGGAATATTGATGAACGTTCAAGTGTTTAAATTACAACCAGATCCTCACAAGATAAACATGACAAAAGTCTGCAGAGATCTTTGCACCAAAGAACTTAGTTCCAAGAATAATTGATGTTATCACACACCAGTGCCCACTGGCTCCCCTGTAAAGTCATCCACTACATCTGTTCTCCTCGGCTTGCTCCTTCTCTTCTTGTCTTTCTTCTTAGAGCGTCTGCAAAAAGCAACAAGGCACAATACAATTTGTGACTTTTTAGAGCGTTCCCAATTACCGGTACCCTGATCAAAACACGACGACGTTTATCTATTGTTTGGGTGTACCCACACAATAGATAAACGTCGTCGTAGGGCCTAACCGGGCGCTTGCGAAACCTCCCTATTGACTACTATACAACAACTTTTTGGCAGTGGTTCTCTCTTTACCCTTCAGTTGTTTTGATCTGTAATTGTGAATATTTGTACATATGTTGCAAAATGAAACTGTTTATTGTTGCTTCATTCCTATGGCTATCTTTAGTTCGAATTTGACAGTTCCCCATAAAGGCACGTACCTTGTTTCCCCATCCCTTGTTGGTGGACTCGGATCCTCATAAAGTGCTTCATCAACCATTACACCTAAACCTCCACCGCCACCTCCAACTAAAAGATATATTGGAAAACATTTACAAGATATTTGAATATAAATCAACCAACATTTGTACTCCCTTCTGGCACACTGCGACTACATTTTTGAAAGATCATCATCAACAAGAAGGAACATCCAGGATGTGAAACCTGGGGTTATATGCACAAAACTTCTTAAGTGTAAAATTTCCCTTATCTTTTGTTTGGAACAATAGTTTAAGGGAAATTTTACACTTAAGATGTTTTATGCATACGGCCCCTGGACTTGGCTCAGCAAAATTGACAGTGAGGAGCCTGTTTACCTTGGTTGATGAGAATCTGCTCCAGAAGTCCCTTCAAAGCAGACATGTCCCGTTTATACTGCTCTTGGAAATCATGCTGTATTGTTGTGATGTCTCGCAGCTCTCCTCTGAGCATGTCGATTTCATTCTCCAAAATATCAACGGTAAGGTTCTGATTTAAGGCTCGTTTCTGGAAAGATAGACCGCATGAAAGGGAATATTGCTATTTTCAACCCTTGTTCCATCAGAACACTGGTTCGAAAATTGACCCAGATTAAGACCTACTTGGGGTTGGAAAATACCGTAAGTGGAATGTGTCAAAATATGTTCAAGTTGTGCAGGGAATTCAAGTCAATTCTTACCCCTTCCGTATCATTCATAGAGTCAACTGGTCCAAACTTGGCGTGGAACCACTCCTTAATTTCCTCTAGCTCATCCTGCAAAGAACATTTATCTGTTTATGCAAGTCACCAGCCTGTTCAAGCTATTATAATTTACATGTATAGTACACATTATGATGTCTAGAGTTCCATCTCATAAATATGATTTAAACTGTTAAGACATTCAAAGTTACTCAACAACCAAGAGAAAGGCCTCACTTCAAAGATAACTTACCAATTTCCAGGGTGACAAATATAACTACATTTTGTACATGTTAACCCGCCACCGAAGGGAAGAGACCCAAAGCAGAAATAGAACACAAAATCAATGAATGCTTTGAGTTCACAACACCACAGGCATGCCATGACATGCATGATGTGCAGTGATGTCGCAGGCGTGCCATGATGTGCACCAAGTAAACGCCACACTGATTTCTACCCTCATAATTTTGTCGGGTAAAGGTTCATTTGTTTTCCCGGTCTGATGTATTGTTCGACAATCTCATGTAATTTGTCAACCTCATCCTAGCAGAGAAACATATCACCTTTCATCAACAATGTGGGAGCAAATAAGCAAACTTCTCATACAAATACGGTGAAAAGCTAATGATAATATCATTAGCTTTTTAGCATATTGGTATACGGGGTGAAGGTGCCCTTGCAGCATGCAGCCCAAGGAATTTGTGACACACTCTTTATGTGAGTTGATGCTGGCATATCTGATGAGGGAGCAAGCAAGGTGAGCTCAAGACCAGGAGAACTCAGTGAATAAATCTGGGTGGCTTACCCAGCTCCTGGGAATCATTATGGAACATTTAAACATTTGATCACGGAGGAGAGACACAAAGCCTGGTTTTCGTGCAGCAGTTACCTGCAGACATAAGTACATAACTTCGTTGGCTGGGAAAGTTTCATGAACCACTAACAAACGAAATTCACTGCAACGCAGTTTAAAAATTGACATTTTAGAATGGCCACTAATGCATGCAAATACATGAAGAATGGTTTTGGCCAGGATTTGTTTCTTAGAATGGAATAATGGCACTTTTCAGAGGAATTTTAAAATAGGAACACCATATGCATGCAGAGATTATTGCAACACAATGATGAATAGTTTGAGTTCCCCAGAATGGTTTCTGGAGACACTGGGGCAATAATTGAAGCACTCTGAGACTGTGAAAAGCACTACATGAAGGTTCATATAATTCATTCTTCATATTAATGGCATTGGTCTATGACACAAATACTAGAACTAACTGCAGTACTGTGTTTCTGTAATCATTGGATTGAAATGCGTAAGCTATGTGCATTCTATTCTACAACTGAAAGTGCACACATACCACCAACAAAGCATTACACATAACAGCCAAAGCAAGTACACAGCACTGAAGCAGAAATACACAGAAGGCTTTGTTACCTTCACTTGAAATGCAACTTTTTTTAGATCAGGGCTCGAATCTGAAGCCATGTCATCATCATAATACTCCTTCAGTGGTGCACAATTTTCATGAATGAACATCATAAATTTGTACCGCCTCTTTCGCGTCATGCCTTCCTGAATATTCATTATTGTCATGGCTTTCTGCATAACAGCATTTGCATGTGCATTGTCATAGACTCTGAAAAAGTTGACAAGGATTAGAAAACACACTCTGAAGTTAATCATCAAAGAATAGTACCGGTAGGGAAAGTCCAATGAGTGGCAACATCCATACCATGGTGGGTTAGTTGGTTTTTTAGGATTTTGGAATTCTCTTGTAAACACCAGTAGCAGCATTGAAAATTGACAGAATTAACAGTGTAAGTCACATGGCAGAAGGATGTAACCATATTAGGACACAGGAGAGAGGAGAATGGACAAAAGTTGGACTTTTTCAGGGACATCTCCCAGCTCGACACTGCTGTAGAGACAAGAAGTAGGCTACCGTACTGTAATGAACAAAACTGTGGCATTTTTCAAATAGTCATCAGCTAAATGATGGATAGGAATTAGATGGGTTTCATTGCTACAGAATGTATTGAAAAAGTCCTCCCTTTGTTCAGCCATTTCAAGGACATCAGTAGTAGAGAATCACCAATGTCCGGACAGAGAACCAGAAGGGTCACCCAAGGCATCACACTGCCTACTTTTTACCTTTATCTGAAATGTGACCTTCCTAATTTGGTCATCCTCACTTGGGGACATATCATCGTCATAGTAAAATACTTCTGGGGAGCATTTCTCTGTTATGTAAGAGTCGAAGTTTTTGACACGGTTTTGCCAAATGAAGGATATTCCGCTGCCATCTTGACAACCCATGAGTGTCATGGCCTGTTGCATGACAGCGTTAGCCAGGGCGTTATCATAGACTCTGAAATTGGGCATCAGGAAGAACAATACAAATAGCAGTATCTCCATTTGGGACCAGTTGGAACAAGGTTGATTGAAGTAGCAGCGAACGTATACACTATAGAGTATTTGGAACTACAATATCTATGTACTTCAATTGATCATAAGCCGTGTTCACACTGGTGGTTTATTCCGAATTGAAACCGAAATAAAGCCTTAATCCGCATTAAGCATTCACACTCAGTTCGCTTTCAACTGAACTGAATCCGAAATAACGAGTCCGGTTCCGTAATGCAAATTGAATTCGGAATAACCAATCCGCATCAGTTGATTCAGTTTGCGACCAGGTGACGTCACGCCATCCGAATTAACCCCTAGTGGTGAACGCACCGCTTTTAATTCGATATAATGAATTCGACTTCCAGAGACCGATAATACGGAATCCGAATTGAATTCGCATTCAGTGAGAATGTAGCTCGCCGAATGCATGCAGAGATACTGCCTTTTACCCTAAAAGGCAAAAAGTGCAGCAATCTCGCGGCAACCATATCACAAGGGCAAAAATGCCAAGTAAAGTAGGTTGTTTCAAAACCTTTTGGTCCTCTGGCCAATGTAGGTCAGACGCACAACAAGAAAACGTGAATTTCAAATGTTTTCATGCCAAAAAATAACTCCCCCATCCCAAGCAAGACATACATGTAGGTACAATTGGGCCTGGTTCTTCTACCGTCCTCACCATCATGAAACCCATTGTCAATAACTGATGAAAATGAAATACGAACCTCTGGAATGTATCCGACATCAAAGCAATGAAGAGATTCAAGCACAAGATGGCCGACAACGCAAACCACGTTCCAACAAGAATATCTGTCATGATGGGGTCAATGGCTTTCATCTCCTGAAGACAGAAAGTGACATGGGTGCCATTTCATCACTTGATTATGACTTTATTGACAAATTCCATTACAACAAGTTAACTAATGCTACCAGGTTTGCAAAATTAGCTGGAGAAATAGCCTCTAAGAACACATCTGCCACTTCGCCCCTTCGAAGGTGACAAAGATTATTTTGGTGATTTTCAACAGCAATCTCATGAAATTCAGGTATGACATACCGTAGTGAAAGTCTAAGACATCATCATTGCATATGATAGATTCATGATGGAATAAATCAGACACAAACATGCTGAGGATGTGTGCAAAGCTAATTCCTTTACTAATGTCTAATGCATCTACTACCGGTACTGTGAGAAGGAATGGAGTCAGAGACTGAAGACCACTGCAAATTAACGATACAATGCAAGCGAATATCCTTACATCATAAGGGTAATCATCAACTAAAGTCAGTCTCCATAAACTGAACAAGAGGGCGCCGGGTGATCCATACCCAGGAACCTCAATATCTGTGACAGTTGAGTTATCCTGTGGTGGATTGTAGAGGAAGTAATCTTTGGTATTCATTCCTCCTAATGTCATCCAGAAGGCGCAAACTAAATGAAAACAAAGCAAAGCAAAGCAATGTATTTACAAAAGCAACTAAAAAAGAAGGGAAAACATACGTGTACATTTACAGTGGCGGATCCAAGGGGGGCGTGCCCGGGCTCAGCCGCCGAGCAGCAAAAATTTTTCTTGTGGTTCCTTCAGACCCCTGATTTTCAGTAAAAAGAAATTTCAATTTGGCCTGCCCAGGTGCCAGGAAATCGTGTTTCTGGGATTTCAACAATTTTTTTTTCCGGGGGAGATCTCCGCCAGGGCTTCGCGCCTTTGGGGCTCGGGAAATGGGCTTCGCAGCCCATTCCATGCCCCCCACCCATTCGGCAACTCCTGGATCCACCACTGAGGCAAAAGCAAGCAGGGGCCAGTTGTTCAAAAGCTTTCAACTTTTTTTAACATCTGTTTTGGGGGTTATGTTTGGTGCCTGAATGGTATTGGCAATGGCAATTTCCCCCGTCTCATTTCTTGGTATGAGCCTAGTGGTATCAACATTTGAACAACTGGTCCCCAGCTCCCATGAAAAGTTCTGGTACAGCAGCGACAAAGCCCCTTTTCCAAGGCCTATTCTATGAGTGGTCATATCATCACTCACATCATATGGATAATCATCCACAAGTGTCAGACGGAACACACTGAAAAGGACTGCATCGAAGGTCAAGTACCCAGCAACACCTGCTGTAAGTGTTGTGTTGGGTGGTGGGTTCTCTAGATACTTGTCCAGGGTGTTTATTCCTCCGAATATCATCCAGAATGCAAACACTACAAAAGATATACACACATATATGAAACAATGAGGTACAAATACTTCTTCATCAAGAAACCTTCTGGTTAGCTGCCAGTGTGACTTCCTTCTTTTTTTCCAGTAGAATGTTTAGCGACCTTAATCCAAACCTACCATGGGGCTCCAATGAAAATCTTGAACCTAAAGTTAGGAATCCACCGCTGATATTCTGCTTTTTTGCAACTTGCTTTGCAACCTGCCACCTGCGCTTGAATAGGAACTGACACCGGGTCGCCAACCAACTGCCAACCTGAAATCGATGAGGTCTACCAGTCTTCGCTACATCTACCTAGTCCACTACAGCGATCGAGTGCCCACTTGCAACGCAACCCAGTTGCAAATCAAGTCACAAAGCAAAATCAGGTTGAAAATCACAGGTGGATTCCTAGCTTAACATACTAGCAGTATGTCATTCCACATATGACGGTTCCGTGCATTATTCTGTTAGAGGTGTGGCAAAGACATCTACAGTCAACACTGGGTGAACTCTGCCTCACGAGATGATAGATGACCACCTCTACATTCTGGCCAAAAACCAGATGACCACCTACATTTTAGTGCAAAAGAACCAAGTTGATAGATAATCATCTGTGCCCATTGTATACCATTGCATGGTAACCTTCCCACAACACAGCGTGAGACAGAGTCCAGCCTGACCATAATCAAACAGTATAGGTGCTACCCTACACCCCAGAGTTGGCATTAAGTAACCTGTGAACTTGAGGCCAAAATATTACAGACGGCCAAAAAAAAATCGAATTTACAATGTAGCAAGTCACCAGACACCTCGTTGGATGTGCATTGTGTGGTTTGTTAAACCTACAATAGAATAAGCGGTTCCATCTTAAAATTTCATAAAGTTTCCCTGGCTTGATAGGCAGTTGTGGATGTGGCAATACAACAGAGAACAGGCTCAAGTAAGTAGAAAGACCAAGAGATTTACGCCATCCCCAAAACTGCATTGGCAACCTTACAGGTAAAGCATCCAAACTGTCATTGAGTACAAGAAGTATAATGACAATTTGTGACATTCAACTTCAGTTACCTGTATTGTAAGCATGTTATGATACGGTGCAAACAAGGCCGTGACACTCCCACTTCTACACTTTACTTACAATACGGAATGTAGAACTCCAGAAACAAGAAAACAAACTTTAACACATCGCTAAAGATATGACCAAGCATTGCAATGAAAGGGCCTGAAATACATGAAATACAATTAGACACATCTTATAGGTACTTACAGTAAGGGATATAGAACTCCATAAAGAGAAAGAGAAACTTGAAGACATCTGTGAAGATGTGACCGAGCATGGCAATAAAAGGTCCTGAAAGCACACGAGATAGTACCGGTACTGGTCATGTCGGCCCACATAAGAATAGCTGTAGCAAGTACGATAGCATATACATGTAACAAATGTCCCTAGATGTGGCACAAAAAAATGTGTTCTCCATGCAATCTAGGCCTAAAGTAGGTTGTAGGGCCTACTTTTCTTCATATGATTTTCTATTTTTAGTCATTTAACAACAGAAAAATGACAGCAACTTTGCTTGGTATCAGTCGGGTAGAATGGTCCTTACCAAGTGTTGAAAATGCTCGAGCATTCTTCATTAACCGCAGCCACAGCAGTATGATGTTGACGGACATGATGCGGATGTGAGCATGAGCTAATTGGACGGAGTGTACAGGAAGAGCAACATCAACGATGTGAGTCACGATACAAGTCAGGAGGAGGATATAGCATACCCAGTCAAAGATGTTCCTGGAAAATATGTGATATTAAAGTACCGGTACCGGTATTCAAGAATTTGTGGAGGGATCTTTTCTGATGCATCTTGTAAAATACTGACTGTGCAAGTGCCACCAAGAGACCCTAAACATCCACTAAAAGATATTCCTAAAGAGACATTTGAAATTGTACAGAAAATGTCTTCAGAAACATGTACCGGTAAAACAGAATTGCCCTTGCAGACTTACCATGGATCACTGAGATACTGTGGTGCTGCTTTATCCAATTCCTCTTCTTCTTGCAAGATGTACTCATGTTCCTCTGGCCAGCGCTGATGACAAAAGTTTTTGTCACGCTCCAGTTCTTTTGTTCGCCATTCCTTCCAAGCCTAAGAAAAGGGCAGATAATTTATAAGTAAGGCAGGACAGAACACACTGCATTTGAGTCTTCACTGAAGAGAGGAACACTGAAAAAACACCACGAAACTAATAAAAAGAAACACTGTTGATACTTACCACATGTTTTTTCCTCGAATTCTTGTATTCCAAGATTTCTGCCACTATCTGGTACATGGTCAAGGCCACAGCAGCAACCTGGAAAAGAAAGAAAACAGTGAAAAAGATGATCTGATGCAGGTTTCAGACAAGATCTTTGAGTGTCAGAGGATTTCAGCAATGTTTTTCCATATTTTGTAAGCTGTTTGGATGCGAGACGAGCTCGTCTAAGAATGATGACTTTCTATGCTATGTGCAAGAGTCAAACTGCACCTAAATAGGCACCCTGTATATCATACTCATAACAGACTGTGGCACCATGCAATATCACTTTTGATACACACAATGTTGACTTACCCATAGAATAACCCTCCAAATATCTGTGGGAAAATGGTATATGTATCTCTCCTTCCAATCAGGGATCACACCGAGTACTGTCCACAGAATTATGAAGACTAAGTTAAAGATCAGATTTGACCACGCACCAAGTCTGAAAAGCAAAATAAGTACAGTACCTGGCACAATTGACCTCCCTAAATCCGCGTACCTTCCCCGTACGTGACGAGGAAGGTAGGCTTCAGTTCATCGCGTATGGTATGGGTACGTCACGCGTCTCTGTTGCGTGACGTCGGGTGAATGACGTTACGTCTTCACTGCATGCCTTCCATGACGCTGCGCCACGTCCTCGGAAGATACGAGGACGGTACGTGCATGACGCTGCATGTAGTACGCGGATGGTGCGCGGCGCGGGAGGGAGGTCAATTGTGCAAGGTACTGTAATCAATCAATATAGTTATACCACTACAAAGTTGTCCCTAAAATCACTTCAGAGTTCAGGGTAGCAAATTTACCGTCTACTTACAAATGGAGAACAGTTAGGCCTCTTGGTAATGTCTGGCTGTTCATCGGAATGAACCTATAGGAACATTTGGTCACAATACTACAGTTAGGCCTTTGATCCTACAGACGACAAGATACATTCAGGCTACTTCAGCAATACTCCCTCGGATGCTCATGTAGAATTGCTGCCAAATAAGTTGAGCATATACCGGTACTACTTTGGGGAGAATTGCTAGAAAGACTCTTTTAGACGGCCCAACACTAATACAATATATGCAGAATACACTAACTTCATACACCTTAGGCCTACTTAGTCAGCACTACAACTAGCAGACTAGTGTACAAACATGTACAACTACAGGGAATATGTTGTTTGATTCAGAGACTACAGCATTCAGCCACAAGAGACAGAAACTAAGGCAAGGTACATATAAAAACAGACATTGATACAAATGATATGAAAGCATACATTAAAAGTAAGAATGAACAGCTAAAAAACAAACACACGAGTCAGGAAAGTACTTCAGAAACGAGAGCTTTATTTCATTTCACACTACCATAGGATGAAGAGGTTAGAACGACCAGGTAGGAATGGAGGACAACAGGCACACACATTTAGGAGGAAATGAAGGACAACAATTAGCCACATGAACTTGTCTCAGGGCAGATTTTCACACTCTGTAATCAAGTGGTTTGTCAAACAGACGCCATATGGTCAATTTCATCAAAATATGAAATACAAGTAAAGACTTCACGTTATGCAAGCGGCATGAAATGGCTAATACTGGAGTAAAAAGGATAATGAAAGGCAAGTTTGTTCAATGACAATGATATCATGAGATGCACTGTGAACTAACAACTTTGCTAAATGACTAAACGACAGGTATCACAACAAAGCTTATCCACAATTAATCTGAGAGACAAAATTCAACAAAACAATTGAGAGTAGGAGTTACTCACTTTCCAAATCGCTCCCATTTGATAGTGATCAGTTGAAGAAGGGCTTTATGTATGATTAAATCATGGCGTCTGAACTGTACAGCAACCTGAAGCTAAAGACCCGACACCAGGCTTTTCAGAAGGATGGAGAAAAAGACCTAAGCTAAAGTATAGCCTTCAGTGAAAAGTAGGTATTAAAGCCATGCACTGCAGGGAGAAATAGAAAATTCTACGGTACATTATGATGTTAGTGAGTTTTCGCAATGGCAAGATTAGGCCTACAACAATCTTAAGTGATGATTCACCTATTGTTCGAGTAGGCTTCACAGGGGTGGATCCAGAATCATGAGAGGGACAGAGGGGGGCAGAGCCAGCGCACATTGTGGAAAACCTTGGTCAGATTTTAACATCTTTTCAAAATTTTGAAATTTCCCGGTCAACTGTAAAGATTTTCCACAAAATAGACGAGGGCACGGGCTGGGTGTGTCGCCCTTGGATCCGCGCCTGCGTCAACATTGGAAGGAATCGTCACTTAAACCATGTCGTCAGTTGGGAAACTTCCCTAATATCATGACTACAGAAACTGAAAAGTAAGATCACCCGGTTACCATGGTTACTAAGAGGCGTGTCAGTGAAATGTGGATCAAATTATGCTGAAACTTCGACAATAAATCTTTTGCATGAATTTCTGCCCGTTTTGATGCCTGGTGATATCTGGTACCATGAACATGAGAAAGTTCAGCATAATTCATCCTGCATTACGAGAGGAGGGTTGGTTAAATATCAAAGATAGGTATGTGTGTTCAAATCTATTAAAGCTTCCACAAAGGACCTACTTTCCGAATTTCTTCCATTTTACATGGATCAGACGTTTGACAGCAGGGTGCGTGACTAAATCAAATTGCTTGTAGCTGGTGATAACTTCAAGCTAAGAGAGAAGACAACAATAACACGGTGAACTCTTTGACAAGATGTGAAATCCAGCACAATATTTTC
Organism: Notospermus geniculatus; assembly: GCA_002633025.1. Taxonomy (NCBI): domain Eukaryota; kingdom Metazoa; phylum Nemertea; class Pilidiophora; order Heteronemertea; family Lineidae; genus Notospermus; species Notospermus geniculatus. Next base: position 296,762 of record NMRB01000027.1, on the reverse strand, counting down.
AATGCATTGAATATTATCAGAATTTATTATATTGAAAAAAGCTGGATGACTTAACGGTGAATGCTGCTCCTATGAGAATTATGAACACTTACAATAAAAATTTAAACTTTATTATGGTACCGGTATGTAATTTCATTTTTCAGGAGTGGAAATTTTTCAGTGTTTTTTTGACTGGGGAATTTACTGCATGGAAATAGTTTTACTTACTGCAGTCTGACATTGGGTCTTCTTTTCAAGTTCCTCTGAAAACAAATCGACTCATTAGATAAAACAGGCTGGGAAACAAACTTAACATACTGGTACATGTACTTACAAGCTCATTTCTAAGTCCACCTTTTGAATTTTTGACAGCATGCTAGTTAATTCTTGAATTGTTGCTTAGCAACTAGAGAAACGGAGCATCCTAAGAGGTTTTGATAGAATGCAAGTCTGTTGCCAAGTGAGGCTGTAGAGAAACAGAGCAAAGGACATTTTCGATAAAGTGTCTATGACCCTATCACTGTTTATGTAGGTCAGAAACTATTTTAAGCTCTAAGCTTTCAAAACATTTACTGGATTCGGCTACAGGGGTGAACTTTGCATACCGGTAAGCGAATTGGTCCCATATATTCTCACTTGTTTACTTTGTTCACCAAGTGGTCATGGAAACTAAAGACTTTTAAGCATTGATCAGCTTTAAATAGCAATCTAAAGCGTAGAATATAGATGAATTGAAATTTTTGCTACTTTTTTATCAAGTACAAGAAAGAAAGCAGGCACGGAAATGATTGTTAGCTGTAAATTCTACAAAAATTACTTAAATGAATAAAAATAGTATTGTGTTTATAGCGCTATCCAAAAGTATTAAGTATTAGTATCGGTGCTGCAACTGGGTCAGGTCAGTTGCCACATATTTCCTCCCAATGTAACCAAGCAAGCAAAACTAGTATCGGTGCTGCAACTGGGTCAGGTCGGTTGCTGCACGTTTCCACCCAATGTAACCAAGCAAGCAAAACTAGTGTGACACCCTACCTGGTGTACCTTCAACGTAGAAAAGAAGATAGGAAGTTGATAGACAGCGCAGAGAACAAGACAATCCTAATTCCGTTTTCAAGGTGATACAGGAAGGAGAATCTAGTAATTCATTTCACAAGAAGAACAACTGTATTGAAAATGAATATGAAAACTGCCAGTCCTTGCATGTATTACAATACAAAACAACTTACGTGGTGGTTTGGGTTCCAAATGATTCAGAAAATAATACTGTTTCCTATTTGCACGGTCAGTGATGTGAAACTGATTGAGAGCTTCCTTAGCAACGGGGGCCATCTTTGTTATCATCCACACAATGCATGGCTGGCCACTGTTGTCTTGAACGCCAACAGGGGAACCCATATCAAGAAGGAGAGCTGCCGTCTCACTGCGATCTACAAATAACAAAATAACATACATGTAGAGGTATCCTTCTGGCAGAAGTGTCCATTTAGGGAGGTTCGACTGTGGAGGAAAAGTACAGACCAACATTTGATGCGACCTTACCAAGTTCAGCTGCTAACTGTAGTGGCGTCCGCCCCTTGTAGTCCCTGACAAGTTTGTATTCACATTCCATCTTGATAAGGGTCTTCAGAGACTGACAGGCATCATTCCTTGCAGCGAAATGGACGGGAGTCTGGTTTTCTCCTTTGGTGCGACATTCCTTGGTGGCTGTAAGTGAAAGACAGGTTTTTCATGCATTCTTTCAATTTCAACTTCAACTCACCTTGGCGTACAGACACTTCTGAAGGCACAAGGAACCACAGCTCCATCTATGAGAACGAAACAGACAAAGAAACGGGCCCGAACACTCCATCTTCCGAATTAATGTAAAATCACACTATCTCAGTGATCTGAAAGACAGTGATGAGTTGAATACCTACCACCATTGTTAATTAGAAACTTGACCATATCAGGATAGTCGACCGCAGCTGCCACATGGAGTGGGGTACGACCATATGAATCAGCTACGTCAGGATCACCGCCATTCTCAATCAAAAACTTGGCGACATCAATGTGCCAAGCTCTAGCTACCTGTGTCGGAGAAATAGAAGAGATGTGACAGTGTTTTTAACTAAAAGTTTCTACTCCTGACTTGAAGTAGTCACCTCTCTTTCTCTCTAAGCCATTCCCGCACATTCTATGCCCATGTTATGGATTGGGTAGCATGACCCATAAATGAGCCTTATTTTCCTCCAATGCTATAAGGGAAATTGTAGCTAAGTAGGAAAGCTGATAAAGTACACGATAAGTAAAGACATGAAAGATGTAAAGTTCATACCTCATGGAAGATAGTCTGACCGTACTTGTCAGTACAGTCGATCCGAGCACCATTCTTGAAGAGAGATTCAATGAAGTCTAAATCCAAGCACTCATCAAAGTTATCACTACTCCCAAGTCGGGCAAAGTACTGAAGGAGGGTGCGGTTGCTAGCGACAACCATCTGTCGACTGGTATTCTTGCTGTCCGAGATGAAGTCTTCCTCGATGTCAGCCAGGCCTTTCCCACCAGTGGTTCTTCTGTTCACACCTGCACCCTCAGCTGCAGGGAAAAAGAACAGTTGGCACACCGGTACATCAACAAAGTACTGGTATTCAAATTTTAAACAATTCCATATAGGAACAAATGCTGTCTTTTCTTGAGCATTGTCGTGATTACAAAAGTCAAAATGCTTAAAAGCAAATGTGATCAATATGGGACTGAACTTTCTCATCCTTGCTTAAAGGGAACATAGAGGCAGCTTGCTATTACATGTCTTTGTAGGCTATGTTGGTACAGCACCTACATCAAAGGTGGTGATAGCAAATGAGGAACAACAAATTTGGGCCCAAATGTTGACAGATACATGTACCGTAATGTCGTTTTACCGGTACTTGCAATGTACATTGCATTTGTATGTTACAGTCAGATCCTCATACCATTTAATTGATAGTAGGCCCTGCCATATGAAAATGCCCATTGGGAGCTGCCTCTAGTGGCCCATTAAGACGTACTACTCTAGCTCACTTCCATGTAACAGACAAGAAGCTGCCAATATACATTTTGCTACAGTCACACAATACATGCACAATGATAGGTGTCAGTCCTCCAGTGAGTGGTGTCCACAACAACGGTTCTATACTCCAACGTAGGAATGAAAACTACACCAATGACCATCACCGTGCAGTTCACTCATGAAACTGCAGACTCTATAGTATGATGACCACCCAGTAGGGCCTATACAAATTTGTTAGACACAAATCTGTACCCAAGCATATTTTGTCATACCGGTACCGGTACTAAATATCTGTTCACAGCTATGAATTCATTCAATTAAAAACCTGATGCATTTTGGCCACTTTGTAATGTGCAAATTATCCTTCATTTCAGACATCCAGGAGGTCCACTGAGGCCAGTGCAATTGGACAGAGGTTGAAGCTATCTTCAGCAGATCATACAGGAATAAAGCAATATCAACATTGCAACAGCACAAGGCGTTCTTTTATGTGGGAGTTTTCTCATGTGCGTTGGCGCTCATTGGGTATTCACCATGGTTGGTTTCCTTAATACTTATGCTAAGACTATGATAAATATCAAGAAGTCAACTTCCAGAATCTTGCGAATTTTCTACCCCAACCGGGGTCTTCCTCAGGCACTTTTCAGTCTTCAACTGAAAAGTGCCTGAGGAAGACCCCAGTCTTCAACTGAAAAGTGCCTGAGGAAGACCCCGGTTGGGGTAGAAAATTCGCAAGATTCTGGAAGTTGACTTCTTGATATTTATCATTTTGTGTGTCAATTTTTGTGCTTTCTCATTCCAAGACAATGACACGTAGTTGTCTGCAGCTGAGTTGCCAGTACACATCCACTTGAACGAGAAAACTCTCACTAGGAGAGACGCCCTGAAGCTTAACACAGATTTTGGTCAACTGTTTTGTTTCCTCTACTCACCAATCTCACCAGATGGCCCTGGAATTATTTTGAATTTATGCTTTCAGTACATGTACTATATGATGGCAATGAAAATGCTGCCCAACAAACTTGGCAAGGTTGTACAGATAAGTCTAAGATTACGAGAACATTCGCTAATGGAAACTGTTTGGCAAATGGGAAGAGACCTCCAATGCAGTTTTCAAAGGCCCCATTCAGCATTAGCCTTGGAATTCGTATATATACATGTACATACCATACTACATGTATGCTACCCTGAACAACCACCTGTGAAAACTGCTTACTGGTACATGTAGGCTTACATGAAGTTAGTTTAATGTATGATACATGTCACTGTGTGGTAAATTATGTTACAAATGTGTGAAAGAGGTAAAGAGAAAGGCACTGCATAATAGTTTGACACTCTAGAATAAGAAGACGGTGTTTTTTTCAGAACAAAGTTTGATGTACATGTATGCACTGGTGCCCTTTCTGTGGCCCAACACCATTGGTAAGAGTAAGAGTATTAGTGCTAACTCAGTAAACCATCCCCTGGGGAAATGGATCTATTGATTTAACTACATAAATAAATGTTCAAGGCAATTGACATAGCCCTGAAACTGAGTAGAAATACCTCCTGGGGTAGCTGCAAGACCTTGGTTGAATTTCACGTCTGAAGTGGCACTTGCTGTGATACGGGAAAGAGATGGTAATGAAAAAACTGGGTGAAATTGGCCAGTAAATAGGAAAGGAATGTGACACTGCATGCAGTACACCATGAACCAGTCAAACCTTTACAGAGTGAGAGATGACACCCCAGCCCCAACCACTGTTTCATGCATTTTTGACCCAGGAAACTTCATTGATGACTTCATAATTTCGCTGTGGAAACTTCTTCATTGGAAAAGCGTGATGTGTTTGACATTGATATGACATTGACAAAATGTGAAAAACCTGAGAGTACATGAAAAATTTGGAGTTCATGAAAATTTTCTGGGTCTTTATGAACGGTCGTAGATCTATTGCCTTGCCAGCAGCTTGCCATACCTAATTCTTCAAATGCGTCCTTTTCATGCGCCACTGTCAAATAAGTAGGAATACAAAGTGTTACCAGTGTCAGATCAACATTAAGTATAAAACTCAGACTTAGATACAAAATGGATTGGAAGAGATAGTGGAATGAGAGAATGAAATGACATTTTTTGTTACTTCAAAAACTTCAGAATCACATTGTCATGTACATCTATCAACAGACATTCACGCACAAACAAGACATCACAGCAGAGTTTTGCCCAGCATTGCTGATGTTGTGCCTCCTTTTTCAAAAGAAACTGAGCGGAGTTTGTGGAGGAGCCAAAGCAGCTACATGTAGCCTACTGAATTTGGGGGCAAACTGTGTTGACTTGTGGGCAGAACTCTACCATAAGGACAAATCTGAAAAACACCCCAACCTGAAACCTCTCGCTCTGCAATAAAATAGAAGCAGTCATTGAGAAGACCAAACAAAACAACCTTTCAGACCTAGAGATTCATCAAATGGTGCAGGACGGATGCCCGAGTACCATGATCATTCAGGCAAGGCATAAAATTGGCATGAAATGCATGAATGGTACATGTACTTGCCTCTGGTTGTAACACGCTTAAAACACAAAGCCACATATGAACTATTACAAACTTATTAGAAATCCTGTAAAAATGTTATTTTTGAAACAAAGTTGGTTTGAATACAAGTTTTTCTGCTACTGTGTTGAAATTCCACACATGAAAATTACTCTTGGCTGTACAATGCAATGCAATCAGTGGTTATTATGGAGGAACAGACACACATACCCCCCTCAATCTCAGCAACAGTTTTCCTTCTCAATCTACTGTAATANAGGAAGTAGAACGGTATGCACAGTAGTGTGTAATGCCTTAGGACGTTTTGGACTTTCACTAAGGGTTTTAGAGTTCTTCTATAGTTCATAGTTGTTCTAAGCAAACAGGTATTCTGGTCACGAATTGATACATTGTTACATTGCTAAATTGTGAAGCATCTTTTATTCTAAGTTGAGGAGGGATGTAATATCCAGCGGTATCAAATAATGTATGCTCTTCATGCGTGCGATGTAATAATAAATGCTCCCTAGCATTGTTGTAGTGACGTCCGCGTCCTGCGTGCGTCACGTCTGTTGCGACGTAATAAAGTCAGTTCATGATCGACCTGATCCGAGCCTCCGTGTCCGTCATTTCATCTACGAGAAGACTTGTACCGGTACCCTGAATGTGCGTCATCTGGCATGTCTGGTATGCGTTGCCGAATTTCTTCCATATTTACAACATGCATGGAAGGGGCATCTTCAACTGAATGTGTCACAACACAAAAAGGCGTCAAAGCCAAAAAGACCCGAATGGCTCAAGTAGGCCTATGTAGCACAAAAGCAGGTAAATTTATAACAAGGTGACCGTTGTCTTTTCCCCAAATGATGTCAACTTTCCAGTGCCCGTGCTAGAAGCATCAACAACTGGATATAAATACGAATGATAAAACAGTAGGTCATCATCGTCCACAAAAAAACAGACGCACCTTTCTTCTGCCTCAGCCGTTTGTTCGAAGCATACTGCCGCCATTTTGAAGCCCCTTGCTTCACATTTGTGATCAGGTTGATGGCATTGGAATGATACTGGGCCTTTTCTGCTGCTCCGCGGAACTTGTTGACAAGATCAGATCTAGGGAGAGAAAAACAGAATATCAAGATATACAGTACGACTTACATGTAGTTTGCCAAGACAGGAAAGTGATGGTTGGTAATTCGGCACAGGCAATAGGGGATTTTAATATCCTTTTTGCTAGATGCCAGGGGACCTATCATCTTACTTGTTGTTCTGTTTTTCCAAATCTGGCATATCTGTGCCACCATATGCTGGGTTCTCATAATAATAATAGTTGGGACTCTTGTTGAATTTGGTCTCCGAATCGTCGTCATATGGGGCGACTTTCTTCTTACGATGTTTCTTCTCATGTTTGTCTGAACTCATCGTTGACTATTTCGACTGAAAACAAAACAATGCAAGAGTCTGTACATGCCTAGTTTAATGCAGACAAAATATGATGGCACCCCAAAAATAATGTCGTCGGCCACCCTCGAGAATCAATCAGTCAACAAAACTAGGCCTACAGACTAGGCCTACTGATCATCAGTCTCAAGACATAAGTTTGCCTATAGGCCTAAAGACATTCTGCTTGGCAGACCTTATGTTGTTGCACACATAGTCTAAATAAGTCTAACTGGAAAATGAAGGCCCTACATGACAGGCATGCAGCTTCATGTACATTGTACATACAATGTATACGCATATCGGTCAGTCTCAATCATAGTCCGACAGAAAACAACGATTTAATGTAATTTGCAAAGAGATTTTTATTGCAATAATAACCTTTAATGAACAGGCGTCATTGCCAAATGAAGCAAAACTGCTAAAATACCCATACAGGTCAGTCATTATGAGAAAAAAGCCGAGAAAAACGGAACGCTACACTCCGCAGACGACCATGTTGTTTCGTCTGTCCCATTGCCTCGTTGCTATGCAAATGTGCAGGTCGTGAGCTGATTGGTCCATTTTCCCGCCAAAACNCCCCCCCCCCCCCCATGCACAAGGGGTAGCCTACATTAGCCTGGGAACGGTAATGACAAGTTAATAATGGCAATGGCATCGGTAATGGCAAGCGTTGCCGATCATATAGCCGTTCAACTTCCACCTAGAGTCATGCGCCATGCACTAATTCCCGCCAGACCATATTGATGGCGGGAAAACTTCAGACAAATCGGGTTCTCAGTAAACTCGACCGATATTTCGGCTTGCGACTTGGCAACAAAGATCTGCATATGAAAGGTTTGCAAGTGATGAATAGAAAATATCATGACCTTTATAATAGCTATAGGCAAACCCGCACTGAATAGGCCTAAAACTCGACACAGACAACACTATCACTATCTGAAGACTTCCGTGACGGATTAGGATGGCGATTTGGGCAACGTCTCGTTATACTCAATGCGGGGCTCAAGGTACTCTACTGCGGTTGTCAGCGTGAGAGTGACCCCTGAAATCAGGCACTGTCTCGGTAAGTTCCCAACTCGTTGAATTTCGCCCAAAGAGGCCCAGGATTAGATCAAGTCTGGCATCGGAATTGACTGAGTCATCTTTGGACAATCCTGTCACACTAGTGTCAAAATAAAGCCACATCAGACCTTTTGGGAATTTGCTCCCCTTTTGGACATCTTGCAAGGGGCTATAAGTTTTATTCTGCAAAAGTCAGTGAAATTTGTTAAATTTTAACTTATTGGCAGTGCCCTACCTTATTTATATCCGGATGTTATCCAGGAAAATAGCCCAGCAATGAGTAACAACCATCGGCATGACAAAGTTGAGATGAAGCCACGCAAGGGGAAGGTGCACCCACAATTTGAGGAGTCCAGTGGCCTCAGTGACAAGATTAGGAATGAATATGAAGAAAGGTAAATTGCTAAAAAGTAAAGGATGCCTGCGGAGCCCAGAGCAAAGTGTCTAGGCCTATTCAATTGTCATCACTTGGTCTCTGGTGGTGCACTCTCAGAGTGGAAAATATGGTGATAAAGGAGGAAACCACAGAGCCCCAGAGCAAAG
>NMRB01000027.1:262692-287858 GCA_002633025.1 Notospermus geniculatus | reverse complement strand
TATCTTTTTGTGCCAAAAATGTGAAATTGTGTCAGTGCCTTCAGACAAAAGCAAAGTAGGGCCTACCATACAGAATCCTTCAGATATCTTTTGTGTTTCGTTTACAGATCTGGAGTTAATAACAAAGTAAAAGGTGTGAAGAAAAATACTGTTCATCTTCTTGCCACGATAAAGGAGGGCGTAGCAAGATGGAGAAAACATGTTGCTGCGAGACGGGAGGTTACGAAAGGTTAGTTCCCAGTTTCTTTCTTCTGTGTTTAACATACCTTGTTAAAAAATCCTTCATCAGTTCTTCAGCCAAGTCTTCAGGTAGTCTGTTAGCACGGCATCCTGTTGGAGTGGCAGCTTCAGTAACTTCATCCAATTGCTCTATTGACAAAATGTAGGGGGAAACTGGAGTCCGCCTCCCCACCACAGGAAAAGCTGTGCTACAAAGAAAGTACTTACATTTGGGGACTTCTCATTCTGATACATACTACATCAGGCCTTATTTGATGACGATAACATTGTTTTTGCAGCTTCCCAAAAAAGTTGTGTGTCAGATCAGGTTGTGCATGGGATATGAATGCTTTGTTCATCGAGCAATTTTGCTCTCAAAGTCACCCGTTTATTTCCATGAAGAGAAGTTTTGATTGTTGTGAGACTATTTTTATATGTTAAAGTATACGTCTGTACGTATGTGTGTGAAATATCAAGTCGATTTGATGACGATAACATTGTTTTTGCAGCCTCCCAAAAAAGCTGTGTGTCAGATCTGGTTGTGGATTGGATATGAATATGCTTTGTTGATCGGGCAGTTTTGCTCTCAAAGTCACCCGTTTATTTCCATGAAGAGAAGTTTTGATTGTTGTGAGACCATTTTTATATGTTAAAGTATACGTCTGTACGTATGTGTGTGAAATATCAAGTCGATTTGATGACGATAACATTGTTTTTGCAGCCTCCCAAAAAAGTTGTGTGTCAGATCAGGTTGTGGATGGGATATGAATATGCTTTGTTGATCGGGCAGTTTTGCTCTCAAAGTCACCCGTTTATTTCCATGAAGAGAAGTTTTGATTGTTGTGAGACCATTTTTATATGTTAAAGTATACGTCTGTACGTATGTGTGTGAAATATCAAGTCGATTTGATGACGATAACATTGTTTTTGCAGCCTCCCAAAAAAATTGTGTGTCAGATCAGGTTGTGGATGGGATATGAATGCTTTGTTCATCGGGCAATTTTGCTCTCAAAGTCACCCGTTTATTTCCATGAAGAGAAGTTTTGATTGTTGTGAGACCATTTTTATATGTTAAAGTATACGTCTGTACGTATGTGTGTGAAATATCAAGTCGATTTGATGACGATAACATTGTTTTTGCAGCCTCCCAAAAAAGTTGTGTGTCAGATCAGGTTGTGGATGGGATATGAATATGCTTTGTTGATCGGGCAGTTTTGCTCTCAAAGTCACCCGTTTATTTCCATGAAGAGAAGTTTTGATTGTTGTGAGACCATTTTTATATGTTAAAGTATACGTCTGTACGTATGTGTGTGAAATATCAAGTCGATTTGATGACGATAACATTGTTTTTGCAGCCTCCCAAAAAAGTTGTGTGTCAGATCAGGTTGTGGATGGGATATGAATATGCTTTGTTGATCGGGCAGTTTTGCTCTCAAAGTCACCCGTTTATTTCCATGAAGAGAAGTTTTGATTGTTGTGAGACCATTTTTATATGTTAAAGTATACGTCTGTACGTATGTGTGTGAAATATCAAGTCGATTTGATGACGATAACATTGTTTTTGCAGCCTCCCAAAAAAGTTGTGTGTCAGATCAGGTTGTGGATGGGATATGAATATGCTTTGTTGATCGGGCAGTTTTGCTCTCAAAGTCACCCGTTTATTTCCATGAAGAGAAGTTTTGATTGTTGTGAGACCATTTTTATATGTTAAAGTATATGTCTGTACGTATGTGTGTGAAATATCAAGTCGATTTGATGACGATAACATTGTTTTTTCAGCCTCCCAAAAAAGTTGTGTGTCAGATCAGGTTGTGGATGGGATATGATCATGAGGATTGGTAGCAGTACAGGTGTAGAAGGGATTACGGTACCCTTAGGTCCTTAGTCTGGGTCGTAATGGCCGTCAGATCCCGCCGTCGAGTTCCTAGTTACACTTCAATCAGGTGAATTCGTCGTTCGTCCAACGTCACCCGAGAACGGTCGCTGAGACGGCGAAGCGACGTCGCTCGACAGAACTGTAAATTGTGTAATACGTCACCTTATTTTTGGTGTTACATCTTAGCACTTGGATAGCCGACAGCACGCGTCATAGCAAGATAGCTTCATCATAAGAAATCAGACATCATATACCAGGAAGCTTTATCAAGAAAAGTGAAGATATTTGTCACCTTGTGTACAGGAAGTCGAGTCACCTTAAGGTGAACTGTATCGATCGTTCATCATCTTCACAGGATAAATGCCTTTGATACATGGTATTGCCATAATAGAGGAAAGAATCTTTTATGATAGATAATCCGGAAGATGAAGGTACTTAAGGTGTCTTTAGTGGGACCAGAAGATAGAAATATCATCATGCTTTGCACCGCCGAAATTGAGTCCTGGTGAGGTATTATTTAGTCGATTATTTTGGCTAATGTCCGTAGTATTGGATATTGATTCGAGGATTGTGGGCTGACAAAAGAGTTCTGGATGTATTTTATATGATATGTCATGAATAATAAGGATATCTCTAAGAAACAGACGGATGGTAAGACGAAATTGTCCGTATCTTTGTTCAGTGGGGAAGAATCATCCTTACTTGGCAATCGGATGACTCCACGGGTCATTTTCTAGAAGCGTATCTGGCCTAAACTGCCTTTCAAAAATGGGAACTTTCCTGCCGTTAGAGGCCGCCACCAGTTAGCGGTCCTCGAACGTCACGGAATTTGACGTCACAGAGAAGAAATGCACGTCATGACGTCATCCATGATAATGTGGAGGCCTGGCTTATACGTTTACGACGTCAATTTTTGTGACGTTCTAGGACCGCTAACAGGCGGCCTCTAGCGGCAGTATTGAGTAGTATACAAATTTAGAACCGAGACCCCACTCAAGACGAGCTTAATGCCAGTAACCAGATGCGTCGCAATAGAGAATTAATCGCGCTGAGCAATTTACCGAATTTCGTCTCGCTCGAAAACGTGGGTGTTAAAGGTAAAACATGATAATTGACGTGGAATTGCATTCGACGAACCTTTAAGCTGAAAAAGGACTCGCGCGAAAAGACTGAAATTAAACCCAGCGTGGTTATTAGGTGAAACGCTGACGAAATTTAATATAAAATGAAATAAAAAGACATCCAAATTGATACCCAGAAGTAATCAAGGCAGACTGCCTTTGGCGGTTCGCTAGTGGGGATGGTGTTAGGTGGATAGCGCCAATCATGCAGCTCTTTCCCATTCGATCAAGGACGTGTCTTACTGATGGAAAAAGACTGTCGTCAGTTTTTGGTGGGGAAGAAGGAGGTGCTTTTACACGTTGGACTGACAGTGGTTCCGTAGAAGACTTAAAGGTGCTCCTCTACGTGAGAGTTTTTTCGTACAAGTTGACTCTCTATGGGCAACTCAAACATAGAAAACTATGGGCAGTCATTTGTGTCAGTGTAAGTCTCAGTGTAAGCCGAAAGGAAACCAACATTGGTGACTTGCCTATTGAGAGCCAACTCGGATAGAAAAGTCTCTCGTGAAGATGCACCTTTAGGCTTAGACATGTCCATTTCTGAACCTGCCTGTACCCTTGTACCATAATGTACTATCTCATATCTGATATAATACACGATCTATCTTAGTTATCTTGGCATATCATCGGGCAATTTTGCTCTCAAAGTCACCCGTTTATTTCCATGAAAAGAAGTTTTGATTGTTGTGAGACCATTTTTATATGTTAAAGTATACGTCTGTACGTATGTGTGTGAAATATCAAGTCGATTTGATGACGATAACATTGTTTTTGCAGCCTCCCAAAAACGTTGTGTGTCAGATCAGGTTGTGGATGGGATATGATCATGAGGATTGGTAGCAGTACAGGTGTAGAAGGGATTACGGTACCCTCAGGTCCTTAGTCTGGGTCGTAATGACCGTCAGATCCCGCCGTCGAGTTCCTAGTTACACTTCAATCAGGTGAATTCGTCGTTCGTCCAACGTTCGTCCGAGAACGGTCGCTGAGACGGCGAAGCGACGTCGCTCGACAGAACTGTAAATTGTGTAATATGTCACCTTATTTTTGGTGTTACATCTTAGCACTTGAAGAGCCGACAGCACGCGTCATGGGGAGACAGCTTCATCATAAGAAATCAGACATCATATACCAGGAAGGTTTAACAAGAAAAGTGAAGATATTTGTCACCTTGTGTACAGGAAGTCGGGTCACCTTAAGGTGAACAGTATCGACCGTTCATCATCTTCACAGGATAAACGCCTTTGATACATGGTATTGCCATAATAGAGGAAAGAATCTTTTATGATAGATAATCCGGAAGATGAAGGTACTTAAGGTCTCTTTAGTGGGCGCAGAAGATAGAAATATCATCATGCTTTGCACCACCGAAATTGAGTCCTGGTGAGGTATTATTTAGTCGATTATTTTGGCTAATGTCCATAGTATTGGATATTGATTCGAGGATTGTGGGCTGACAAAAGAGTTCTGGATGTATTTTATATGATATGTCATGAATAATAACGATATCTCTAAGAAACAGACGGATTGTATGACGAAATTGTCCGTATCTTTGTTCAGTGGGGAAGAATCATCCTTACTTGGCAATCAGATGACTCCACGGGTCAGTTTCTTGAAGCGTATCTGGCCTAAACCGCCTTTCAAAAATGGGATACTTTCCATTAACTTCTGGCGTGAAATCAACCCTATTTTTTCGGTCGCATGACATTAAAATTTGCACCATCTTGTCGCGGATGAAAATTTCTGCAATTTCTTTACTTTTTCCTTAAAATAAAGAGGTAGGATGGCGATAACGGCAACGTCTTTATCTCATTTTTTTCTGTACAAAAATGTACAGCTGATTTTTTCATGACGCAACGTCAACACATAAAACGACGTCAATGCCGGGATAAACGGCACGCGGGTTCCTCATTGTGTAGTTCTAGGATCACTAAGAGGCGCCCTCTAACGAGAGTATTGAATAGTCTAAAAATTTAGAACTGAGACGCTACTCGAGACGAGCTTAATGCCAGTAACCAGATGCATCGCAATAGAGAATTAATCGCGCTGAGCAATTTACCGAATTTCGTCTCGCTCGAAAACGTGGGTGTTAAAGGTAAAACATGATAATTGACGTGGAATTGCATTCGACGAACCTTTAAGCTGAAAAAGGACTCGCGCGAAAAGACTGAAATTAAACCCAGCGTGGTTATTAGGTGAAACGCTGACGAAATTTAATATAAAATGAAATAAAAAGACATCCAAATTGATACCCAGAGGTAATCAAGGGAGACTGCCTTTGGCGGTTCGCTGGTGGGGATGGTGTTAGGTGGATAGCGCCAATCATGCAGCTCTTTCCCATTCGATCAAGGACGTGTCTTGCTGATGGAAAAAGACTGTCGTCAGTTTTTGGTGGGGAGGTAGGAGGGGGTTGGTTCTAAACCTGGCACTGGCACGCTGGCACTGGCACTGGCACTGGCATCATACTATGGCCAGAAATCATGAAAAAATTGTATATTAACATAACAGTTATTATTTTGGAAGATAATAGGGCCAACCAGTTTAACATGGATCAATTATGTTGAAAATAATTTTAATTTTTTTTCTAGTTTTTTAGATTTTCAACATAATTGATTCATGTTAAACTGGTTGGCCCTATTATCTTCCAAAATAATAGCTGTTAGGTAAATATACCTTTTTTCATGATTTCTGACCATAATATGATGCCAGTGCCAGCGTGCCAGTGCCAGGTTTNCATAATGTACTATCTCATATCTGATATAATACACGATCTATCTTAGTTATCTTGGCATTAAGGGCTTAACTGAAGGAGGCAGTTTTATTAATACTGTAAAAGGCAGATTCTAGCCTTCTAAGGAGAAGACAACTTGACAGTATCGTCTGATCTCTCGGGAGTTAAGAGGACATGGAGGAAGTGCCTGGACCACTAATAGGTGGGTCCCTAAGTATTTTAGATGAGGAAATTATTACAGTTCCTTGATTTCTGGTCTTACCCGTCACAGCGGTGACCATTTATCCATCGCCAGCGATGAAATGGCGGCAGGCAGACCACTGGCCCGTCATAATTAGCCCCTTGGCTTTCATTAATGCGTATGCCAGCGAAATAACTTTCTATTTTGGCCAGGAAACCACTTGATGACCCATCATAGTTAATTACAGGCTCATTTGCTCAATATTCCTTGTCATTTCCTGAGAAATGATGAGCTACCACAACTTATTAGTGATCCGAGATTAACTGACACTGTCCAACCCGCTTGTTGTCATTAGTGCACCCACGTGAAAGAAACAGTTCCCTATAAGATAACTAATGAGGCAACACACACAAAATGGATTTCTTTTAAAATGAATTATGGGACGGTTGACATATAGCTGTCAACTCTAACCCAGAGAAACAAGACGTAAAGCCAGCCAATAGGGGCCTCAGAGACTCATGAGCACAAAGCCAGCCAATATGAATCAGAGACTCAGAACACAGACGTAAAGCCAGCCAATACGAGTCAGACACTCAGAAACGAGCCGTAAAGCCAGCCAACAGGAGTCAGAAGCTCAGAAATTACACGTAAAGCCAGCCAATAGGAACCAGTGACTCAGAAATCAGATTGTAAAGCCAGCCCATTGGAATCAGAGACTCAGAAATCAGATTGTAAAGCCAGCCAATAGGAATCAGTGACTCAGAAATCAGATTGTAAAGCCAGCCAATAGGAATCAGTGACTCAGAAATCAGATTGTAAAGCCAGCCCATGGAATCAGTGACTCAGAAAGCAGATGCAAAACCAGCAGCCAATAGTAATCAATGACTCAGAAACCAGACGTCAAGCGAGCCAATAGGAGTCAGAGACTCAGAAACGAGGCACAAAGTCAGCCAATAGCAGTCAGAGACTCAGAAACGAGCCGTAAAGCAAGGGGGCCAATAAGAAGAAGGTAAGCAGCAGGGAAATGAAAATCTGTTATCAGATTGGAGATTCGCCAGGATTGTTAGTCATGCTACAGCTATGATACTATCAACTGCATTAGTTCTTGACTATCCATGCCGTGTGACAGGAATCAAAAACAGCATCGTTCAAGTTTCTATGGCTTCAAGCAGGATATGATCGGTAATTGAATTCTGTGCTTGCGGTCGACAACCGTGACATAACTGGTTAAGCACAGAGAACGCTGTCAGCTCACGTTTGCTCCTTCAGCTGAATAGGCCACCGTCCCAGCGACGAGGACTGCCCTGGTGGCATCAGTGGGCCACGGTGCTATAGTCACCGAAATCATTTTTGTTTTGACATCTGGAGCAGGAAGCTTGCAACAACTCTCTACCAAAGAAAGATTCCGGCAAGGATTCGATCAGTGACAAGCGGAGATCTAATCTCAACATCTTGGCTGCTATTCTAACTGCTGGCTTCTGCGGTTAAGGAGCTTATCTTAAGATGTCACAGGTGACGATATCGCACAACGTCAAGCTATTTATTTGTCTTCAACACAAGTTATCAATATCGTTAATAGCTTTATCGTAAGCAGGACGATCTCTTAAACTCTCTAATACGACACTACAAGACAACGTTATTAAGGAATCTCGGCAAAGCAGAAATACCCTGAGGAGACACGTTAGGCTACCCCCTGGGCTGTACAGACTAGTTCCATTGGTTCCGGATCAGCAGCTGGTGTTCCGGTTACCACCAACAGCACTGCGATGCTGACGGCAACATCGCGTGCTAATGGGCGACACACAGAGAGCCCTGAGGACACATATTTGATATTTGAGAGGTAATCTCGATTGTAGATCAATCTAAGTTCTGTTTCCTCTCCTGATGTGACCGGTAGCGGCCATTACGGCCCTATCACGTTCGATACCCGCCACATGTCTTGCCAGACGGAAGTATCGGCGTTCAACGGACCAGTCAAGTTAAAAATAGCGTGAAATCGCCAATGAATGTCTTTTTGAGCGGAGACAGTCTTTTGATTAATGTTGGTGACCATTTGTAACGCATCGGATCGATGATGTTTAATCTTAGTTGAAGTACCTCGTACAACTTTCAACTCTTTAAATTGCTGACGGCGCCAGTTTTGCACCTGTTCAGCTGCTCGTAAACTAAGAACACGGGTCAGCATCAGTTTCCATCAGTCTTAATCAGCGTCATCGTGATCACTTAAACCATCCCCAAGAGCACACCAGCAATAAAATGTTCAGAAACCAGGAAAAGTTGGCAAGAAAATCAATTCTCCAAGTTAAACTTTAAATTTCTCTCCTCAAGTGCATCTTCTCGAACTTCCAGTGAATTGTTCAAATATCATTGAGAATTCATTAATTTTGTGAGGTAACTAACTTTAGTTAGAAAAAGCCTCAAACTGCTGATATCCGCTAATAAAACTCGATTTAAGGGTGTGAATTGAAAGAATTCTATTTGGCGAGGCTCAGATTGAGTCAATCTTAACCGAGTTTTCAATTTTGTGCATGTCGTCCAATCCATTACCGATCTCTGAAGAGTTAGAACTTCCAGGCGAGTAGTTCACATTTCAAGGGCGCTGTCTGCCTAGAGTCGTAAATGCTGCTCAACCTGAGAGCTTCCTCGTAATTTTCTACGGTTGAGTTGCTCATAGAGAGCCAAATCACGCGAGAAAACTCACACCTGGAGCGGCACCTTTTGTGAAATTTATGTCATCTGGTGACAATCTGATAATCTTGATGCAAAGAAACATGGCGCATCTAGAGTACGGAGCATCACGATTCTGGAACCGAGTAAACATGAGTAAATTGAACGCATTCGTTACTTTGACAAATTGTAAACACGATCCATATTGATAGCTGACAAATAGTGATTCACCATCTTGCAAAGGTTACATTTGTCAGCCTAATTGAATGATTTGCCAGGCTAACACTTTGAGCACATTTTTTATTCCTGATATTGATTAAGCATTATTGATCAGACATTTTCTTCTGAGAAGAGACGGAAATTCTGGTCGATTTAGTTAAGAGAAACAGGTGATAATCCTTTCCAAGAAGAAGGAAACGAGAAAGTAGGTTTATGATAAATGGTTATTTTAGGATACTCCTAATGCAACCACCTTGTAACTGACAGGAATTTATTGCTAATTTCCGCTGATAATAAACTTGTTATTGCACTCGCTTTCATAATTCAGAGTTGGATAAGTAAGCATTCTGCACCAATCACAGCCTTCGTTAGAAATTAATTAACATTTCCTCCCGATGGATTTTGCCATCGTGGACCAAAATTCGCCCCTGGACCACAAACAGAGTGATTTCTGGGTATTAGGCCTGTCCTAGAGAAACTGAAGGTGGAGATTTTTACTTCAAAGTTGGAAACACTGATGGAATGCTCGTTTGTCACGTCTTCCCTTGATGAGTGGCTTTCTAAGTTTGTCTTTCATTAGGTAAACATGTCTGAAGTTACTTCCTGCACACGTCGCCTCAACAAACTAAAACACTGATTGAAGTGGTGGAAATGTACAGATAAGAGATTCAGAGTAGGCTTCTTTGCACCTTCAGTCTATTAGCCATCAACGAATGTTGTCATTACCATGACTCCAATCAGCCTGAAAGTCCATTTCAAAGACGCTCAGTTCAAAAGGCGTTCCCGTCTCATGTCAATCAAACCGTAACGACCAATGAGAAAGGAGCTCAGAGATCATAACCACGTCTGCCAGGACACAGTGTAAGTTTCCACGACGTAACATTGTTCTGTTAAGTTGCCGGTTTTGCCCCTCCTCCCCCCGGCTTTGCGTCATGATGGCGACGTTAGCAATGGCGGACATTGTTGAAATGACGATGACGTCATGTGATTCTGTGTACCCAATCCCCGTAGCGAAGGAACCGCCCATCAGCGCACGTTTTCTTACACGGACTTCGCTGACATTCAACAGCCATTTTTGCAATCAAGAAGAGATCTATGTGTTTTCGTGCTGAGTGTCACCATTGTCAGGAAGATACTCAGGTGTAAACCATCCCCATGTGACTGAAAATAGCTATAATTTCCGAGCAATTTAGAAATTCATTACCTCCCACATAATTTAGCCCCATAATCTTCATTGCACACCATCAATTATTTCGAACACCACTCGAGTCAATGTGGGGTGTTTGTGACAAAGGCAGGTAGAGAGGACACTGAAGAAAAACCGGAAACAGGAAGTGGGCCATCCCACTCATGCATTTTTCAGCCTCCTTCCTTGGCAACCATATTGAGAGCATAGATCGGCAACATCCGTTACGTCACGGAAATGCCCGACGACTTGGGTTCAGTACAGTTGATGGCTGGCGGCTCAGTTCGTATGTTTCATATGTATACGGCTTGTGAAAGGATTGCAAGGGACAAAACAAAGGAAGATGTAGATCTGTACTCTCCGCGTCATTACTGTACATGTCAGGCCTGGGGTCAGAATCTAAAGCCTCTCCGCCTGAAGTATTTTTCACGAAATGAAGTGTCTTGGTCTCTCTACCGTAGAGTCCAATCGAACGGTGCCGTAAAGGTATCATTGTTGGAGGCAATACATCGGGGCATTAGATTCTGTGATCATCATCCGGATCGCATGCAAGTAACAACACCTATGTAACAAAAGCTACATATCCCCGGGGACAGGGGTCAAATTACAGGTATTATCACATAAGTACCCTCCTCTAGGTTTGACCTTTTGC
This sequence comes from Notospermus geniculatus, assembly GCA_002633025.1. Lineage (NCBI taxonomy): Eukaryota > Metazoa > Nemertea > Pilidiophora > Heteronemertea > Lineidae > Notospermus > Notospermus geniculatus. Next base: position 277,009 of record NMRB01000027.1, on the reverse strand, counting down.
TTCGCGTGAGATGCTGCAAGCAGACGACAATACAAAACGATTGAATTCTGCATGTTTTCATGTATTCGGATCAGTATAATATCTCAGTAACAATACCATACCATAACAGTTTGGGATCAGGAATGAAATACTGTATGATTCGCTGTATCAAGTAACGGTTCAGCAAACTTTAACACGAGTGCATTTTATCCGAGCCTCACGCAACGAGGCATGAAATTCCGTGCTCTCCTCGCCTGGGATGCAGCATTACTCCTTGTTATTCAATCAACATGAATGCCACTAACACCGCAGCAAGAAGAATTAACACAGTTGTGGCATCTTCTCACAATTGATAACCAGATCTGTCAACCATTGGGGTGGACATCCACTGTTTATTGGACGTCAATGACCCGGTCAAAGTGATTTCTTATAATCTATAGTCGGATTGATCGAGTTCGTTCAACTGTAACTGGTTTTGGCAGCAGTAAATTACTTATCTTAACCAGCCATACATAACCTCTTCGTGCAGCCTATCTCTGTACTCCACCAGTGAAGCATCAATCGAGAACCGATCAATTCAGAGAACGGTGGTCTGCATCGACTGTCAAACAGATACAAGATCACTTTCACTGCCAATGGGAGACTTTACTACCGTTAGAGGCCACCACCAGTTAGCGGTCCTAGATTGTCGTGCCTAATAGTTTTATGAAATCGTCACTGGCACTAAAAGAGTTAATCAGAACACTGAGCTACATGTACGCTGTATCTTTCTCTGCACTGCTGCACTGAAGGACAGCACACGGAGTCAACATACAATGCAGAGTAGAGAAAAATATTTTCTCCAAGGAGTGGCTTCATCTAAAAGGCTAACAAATGGCTGTACTCATGACAAACTTGAATGATATTCTGTTTCTTTCAAGCACATCGACTTTTTAAAGAAATTCTCAAAAGGACAAAGAAAACACGTCATTGTGCATTCGCCGTGTGCACCTGACATCAGAGCATTCCATCCCCTATGATCGTGGCCTTCGAGCATCCACGGGTTGCATTTGAAAAGGTCAGTACGCCGTTCCTTCATAGCGAGTGTCTTCCATCAGGACCAAGCGAAATTGAATCAACAGCATATGCATATGCGAACACGAAGAGGGTCGAAAAAGTAATCCCATTTTCCATGGATGCTAGTTACTCAGACGATCAAATTATGTTGCCTGGTCGACTACATAAAGAAAACATAATACAATTTTCATGGATTGTTCTATAGAATGGACCGCTATCTTTTTGAAAGGTCGTATGCCAATCACGACGGCCAAAAAATCGGAGGGAAGGAGTCACGCAGCATCGTCTGCACCAACACCTTCTGCAGGCGTCCGTGGAGAACGATAAGAACGAGTCACGAGATGCTGTGCTCTATTGCACAAATTTAAAACAACTAATCATAGGAAATTGATTCGATTCTGGTTACTAATGCAAAGAGATTGAAATACTCAATCAAGTATGCTACTTTTGAAACGATGAGTTTCAACGTCGACTTCAATGATTAAGTATGTTGTTTAATATCGACCCTCTCAGTTCTTTCAGGGCCGTATGCACCAAACGAAGATTATCTATTGAACTCAGGTTGAGCCACAACTTTTCAATTCTTCAGGTTTGCCAGGACATGATGTGACAATGGAAAAGTTGTGGCTCAACCTGAGTTCAAGATAGTCTTCTGTTGGTGCATACGGCCCTTCAAAGTCGTAGAGAAGTATACGAGTACTTGTGATTATACACTGAATGCCAAACGGTTTTGTAGTTTCGATGGCCAAAAAATGTTTTTAGAGGAAAAACGCTACCAGGCAATCTGCAACTTGGTCATCAAACAATCACAATGATCATCCTGAGAAAGGGTTTCTGTGTTTGCGAAATGTCAAATCTGGTTGCCCTGATATTAAGGTCATCGATGGCTAACACTTGTCTTCGTCCATTTCGGTTAAGGGTCAATCAAGCTGGCCCAAGAAGCGATCAGTGATCATTCAACAGGCCAGAAAATCGTTTCAACGGATGGAAGATGCCTCTGAGAAATGGAAAGTCCATGTCTGGCCAGGTCATTATCTGGTCTAAGCAGCATCGAGAAGAGGTTCTTGTCCTAAAGCTACAGAGATGACCGACTTGATGGTCATGTACATTATAGTCGTTGGTCCATCTCTTCAAAGTTTCAATCAGATTATTGAAGAGGCGATGTCAGGATCCATATCCATAAAGAACTAAAGTGGGCACTTATCTTTTGTTTGCTTCAGTTCATTCACTTGAAGTACACGAACTGCATGTATTAGTACAGGCAGGCTATTCCAATCATGGCTGTGAGGGTTGACGTTTCATACAATGACAAAAATGACAAAACCAGTTGGAACCAACAACAAATATGAAATTGACGAGCGAGAGCCAGGGGATACGGCTTGGTGATCAACAGGCATGTCCGAAATCTCCATTGATGGACTTGGAACAATGCTTCTGGTCCCGTACTCATAAAACTAAGTGTGATACTTATCTATTGTGTTGAACAAAGGATAAGTGTCATACTTAGACTTAAGTAGTTTTATGAATACGGGGCCTGTACAATATTTACTTCGGGTGTCTTGAGGCTGAAATGTGTTGAGTGATTTCTTATAGTTGTGAGAGTAAGGTATGTGGACGTAACACACCAATTATAATGGAGAACATTGGAGCAAAGCTAAGAAGAGAATTGAGAGGCGTCGTTGAAAGTTCATGATAGAAACATTTGGATATCTAGAGTTCACCTGATAGATTAACACTGACAAGTATCTGTGAGAGAATGAGAGATAAAGAGAAAGAAATCTCTCCTCGAGCAGTCCTCGTGATCGTTGAAACCTCCTCGAATGAGAATCAGGATCGGATAAAAGTAAACGAAGACTGAAGCCAAATTACAGTCGCCTGGAGCCGAGCACTTGATGAGCCTTACCCGACTGATCCTTCTGATGAAGGCAATGGGCGCAATGGAGTAGGCTAATCGCATCAGAGCCAGGGGATAGCCGATGACACCGGGCCCCTCTCACGGAGGGTCAAGAGCCCGGGACAGAAAACCAATTATTTCGCTGGTCTGCGGTTGATGGAGCGGCTACAGTTTTGAGTTGATTCGCTGTGTCGTTTGAATGGATTACGACAACCTCGTAGCAAATGGTTTGGCCACTTGTAGGATATTGTAACGCTAATCAAGATCTGATTGTGTGGTACGTTTGTCCAAGTCAATTCTCTCCTCTGACCGATGACAATCACACCACAATATTGGATTATCTCTGGTTGTTGTAAGCAACGTACGTCGGCCAATGCTTAAAGACAGTATAGTCACTGCCATGTTCTCGAATGCTTAAAGGTACGTCGTCGAATCCTTAAAGGTAGAGCTGTCGCCGTCACGTCATCGAATCCTTAAAGGTAGAGCTATCGCCGTCACGTCATCGAATCTTTATACGGTAGAGTTATCGCCGTCACGTCATCGAATCCTTAAAGGTAGAGTTGTCGCCGTCACGTCATCGAATCTTTAAAGGTAGAGTTGTCGCCGTCACGTCATCGAATCCTTAAAGGTAGAATTGTCGCCGTCACGTCATCGAATCCTTAAAGGTAGTGAGGCTGAAGTCCATGTCATCGAATGCTTACAGAGGAAGCGTGCTGTCCCTCATGTCATCGAACACTCTAAAGGAAGTGTTTGCCGTCATGTCATCGAAGGTAGTGGTGTTTTCTGACAAATACACGATAGAGTATAGTAATGCGTCGCATTACTGTCTACTGTACTCATTTGGAATTCGATGTCGAATCGTAGCGTTCAAACATGGATGATGCGGCAACGGACCTTTAAGTGACAAGCAAAATCACATTACATCGACGATACATAATCTTCTTAGACCAGAATATCAAGTCTTCGCTCAAGATGATAAAGAACCGCCGATCTAATCCTGTAAGAAAACGCCACGCAGCCTCCAGTGAGATAGAAAATGTGGTTAAAATGATTTGTGTACATCGACAACAAAACATATTTTCATATCACGGGAAACTTTACTTCATTTGTATTCTTGTGTTCATTCGGTGCAGAAAGCATGTTACTACTGTGACATGTGGGTAGAGAAGATTTCATTCATAGGTCATGACGTCAGGTCAGTCACAATGGAGGTCTGCGACGTGCGTGCTTGGTCTTCAGGCAAGATTCTCATAGCTGCAGGAAACTTCCCTGCACGTGATCTAACCCTCCTTACCACATGCATGCATGTTTCCTGCGGAAGACTTTCGATGTCGTGACCCCCGGAGGGGGTCTTTGAATGACTACGAAGTGGCTGGACAACAGTTCCAGTGCCTGACCGTTCATGGAGAGGACACGAAATACTCGACCATCGTGGCAAGTAATCTAGACAGAATCTAGACCAATATCAACTTGATTTCATCTCCAACTGATATTTATGAGCTGAGCTCAGTGGTAGTAACGTCAGTTTCATATTTCAGATCACCTTTGCCGATTTTCTCTCGACGACTGGTGATAATGGCGGTGTAAATTCTCCGTATAGGGACACATTGACGTTTTCGACCCTCCCTTGGCGATATCGGCAGCAAAGTGAGGGTTCAAACCGTCAGGCAATGCGGAAATTACCCCCAGCAGTAACAAGGATGTTTACCCTCCTTCACCAAGAGGGAAACAGGAAGCGTTCTAGGTCAAACAAGCTCCTATAAGGACGCTCAATTGCACCTCCGTCCTTGTGGAAAACCGTGAGGTGGTTGGCCTCGTCCCGCGGATGTCATCAATCAATATAACATAATAGCGTTAAAGGAGCAAATGCGGAAGGTAAGCAGCTGTCGATGGGGTTAAACAGCTGACATGTCACTGGGGAATGGGGAGTATCGTGAGGAATGGTAGTTAGGGAAGAAATTAAACTGTCTTTGCGTTCAGTCGAGATGGTACTGGAGTATTATCGGCACGAGTGTTCAACAGTCCTGACACCAGAAGGAAGGGTTGTTTCAAGGCGTGAAATCAACACTACACTAACTGGAGTATTCCCTTGCTCAAGGCTGCGATTGGTTCATGTTTGATACACCAGTGGGGTGTAAACAAGAATTAGTAGATTCCATTTCCTCGACAAGCAGTATTCTGCTGAGGAGTGGAAGGCGGAGAAAGCAAGTCCGCTTGGTGGACGGATGGTTGCAATTGGAAAGGTTCAACATGATTGGTTGATTTGAATACGACAAGAGAAATAATTGGACAGCTGGAGGGGGAATTGACTGGCAAAATTTAGCCTTTCGACGATTCATTTTGGGTTAGGTATGACGACCGCTATCGGCTTCTCACCACTCTTGGTGACTGACACCTTGGTTCGCTCTGCGCAGACTAGGCCAGGGGACCAAATCCTCCCCTATCGCCTGCAGGGCCGTATTTAACTTTTTGGTCCAGGGGGGGNGCCGGACAATGTTCCGTTGCCTGACCGTTCATGGAGAGGACACGAAATACTCGACCATCGTGGCAAGTAATCCTCAAAGTAACAGACAGAATCTAGACCAATATCAACTTGATTTCATCTCCAACTGATATTCAACTAAGACCATCGTGGCAAGTAATCCTCAAAGTAACAGACAGAATCTAGACCAATATCAACTTGATTTCATCTCCAACTGATGAGCTGAGCTCAGTGGTAGCAGCGTCAGTTCCCTACTTCAAATCACCTTTACCGATTTTCTCTGGACGGCTGGTGATAATGGCGGTGTAAATTCTCCGTAAGATAGGGACACATTGACGTTTCCAACCCTCCCCTGGCGATATCAGCAGCAAAGTGAGGGTTCAAACCGTCAGGCAATGCGGAAATTACCCCCGGCAGTAACAAGGATGTTTACCCTCCTTCACCAGAGGGAAACAGGAAGCGTTCTAGGTCAAACAAGCTCCTGTAAGGACGCTCAATTGCACCTCCGTCCTTGTGGAAAACCGTGAGGTGGTTGGCCTCGTCCCTCGGATGTCATCAATCAATATACCATAATAGCGTTAAAGGAGCAAATGCGGAAGGTAAGCAGCTGTCGATAGGGTTAAACAGCTGACATGTCACTGGGGAATGGGGAGTATCGTGAGGGATGGTAGTTAGGGAAGAAATTAAACTGTCTTTGCGTTCAGTCGAGATGGTACTGGAGTATTATCGTCACGAGTGTTAAACAGTCCTGACACCAGAAGGAAGGGTTGTTTCAAGGCGTGAAATCAACACTACACTCACTGGAGTATTCACTTCCTCAAGGCTGCGATTGGTTCATGTTTGATACACCAGTGGGGTGTAAACAAGAATTAGTGGATTCCATTTCCTCGACAAGCAGGAAAATCTACAGAGAAATGGAGAGCTGAGAGCGCAAGTCCGTTTTGGACTGGTGGACGGAAATGGTTGCAATTGGAAAGGTTCAGTATGATTGGTTGATTTGAATGCGACAAGAGAAATGATTGGACAGCTGGGTGGGGCAATTGACTGGCTGAATTTAGCCTTTCGACGATTCATTTTGGGTTAGGACCCTATTTGTCTTGGGTATGACGACCGCTATCGGCTTCTCACCACTCATAATGACTGACACCTTGGTTCGCTTTGCGCAGACTAGGCCAGGGGACCAAATCCTCCCCTATCGCCTTGCATAATCGAACAATCTGAGAGTTTACCTATTCCCCAGCTATAAATCTCGATCAAAGCTGGCCCCAGTCACCAAGTCTTAAACCTATCATGAAAACGGATACTTAGACGTTTTTAGCCATAATCAGTCTGAAACAATTACAGGCTAGCCGTTCGACATTACTGTGTCCCACAGGATCAAAGTCTGCCCGAGGATATATGAGCAATCAGGGGGAAAATCAGTTGGCAGTGTTCGAGACCTTCTGTTTGTGAGATTTACGAGGAAGAAGGGAATCAGGATAATGTACGAGGAAATGTCTCGCGACAATCGTCGTCTCAGACGTGAGTTCATTGATGGGCAAGTGAACCGTGGTGATCTACGGTAAACCTTCTCGAGGAATGCCATCGGTACAACTGGGCACCCCGAAGTAACGCGAGCCCATTGATGGACACAGTACAATTGGGGACCCACCGAACTAACGTGAGTCCGTTGATGGCCAAGTGATCCGTGGTGATCTACGGTAAAACTTCTTGAGGAACGCAATCCGTGAGCTGGGGGACCCACCGAACTAACGTGAGTCCGTTGATGGCCAAAATAAATGGACATAGCGATCGACGATAACTCTTCTCGGGGAACGCCATCATCGGTACAACTGGGGACCCATCGAATTAAAGGCGTCGTTTCAATCTTTTGTCTCTAGAACAGCCAACCATGTAATGTTATCATTGAGATAATTTGTCTCATTCTCCGTCGCACGCCATGTTCTCGAAATCTCAGCAGTATTTATTTAGAAAAATCATCAGAGGCCGATTCAACCACAGCGGGTTCTGTGGGATGAATATTGATAAAAAGAGAACTTAGAGGGAGGTGGGTAATCCAGAACATCAAAGATAGAGAGAGATTTTACCACTGGGAGGAAGCTGGCGTTTTGTTAAACCATAAATGTTTAATCAGATTAGAGTCGTTGGTGGAGAATGCCGACGACGCTGTGGGTGGCTGCTGCGAAAAATGAAATGCTTTTAAAGAATTCCTAGGGGAAACGTACTGTCCAGTACCAGGTAAACCATCTCAATTCATCATCTTGTAGAGTACATTCTATTCTTAAACCCTTTTCACTGCAGGCGGCAATACAACATGACTAAACCTACCAAATCCTGGAAACTTCCAGAAACTCTAAAGAATTCTCTTTGGGATTTACTCACAGAGAGCTTCCAAACAAATAGGCTTACCTACGAGATGGGTTTCTGGTGAATTTTATGCTTTTTTTCACCTATTTTTATTTTCAACACAATTCTGGACACCTTTGGCTGTGAACGAGTTAACCTTTGAAGCAGGCTTACAACGACCCACCCTCAGTTCTTACACAACGTCCCCAAGATGCGTGTACCCAGTCCCTACTCATTTCGCATCCAGCATCTCTTTAGTCCACCGAGAGAACCTCAGTGGTCAAAGTGATACCCCTCAGGGTTCTCAGCCCAGGTTGACAAAAAACAAATCGGCTTTGATGGTACGGAGATCTTGTAAATGCCAGAGGATGTTTTATGGAAATAATGGCTGTTGAGTTATTTCCTTGCTCTGCCTGCGGTCGAATAGCTTTGATGAGGCGAGTTTTTGCTCGGCTTTTATCAAAGTCGATCTCTCCGCGTGCAGTCTCTATATCTTAGAGATACCCCATCACCGTGTGCAAAATGGTGACTTCCCAGTAAAAGGAACAGATTAAGATCAACTTAGATCTTGGCGTTTGACTTTGAATCTCCTCATTTTTACCGAAAGTTCATCATCTCGCGTCATTTCTTGCCGATATTTGACTTTGTGAGGTTGTTTTCTTCTCTCCTAGGGCAAGATGAACCGTTTACTGACAAGCTGCTCCTCCTTGTGACAGTTTTCTTGCGCAAGTTGGCTCTGAATGGGCAATTCACCATTGTTGGTTTCGTTATAGGCCTTAGGCTCACACCAACGACACAAAGGAATATCCACAGTAATTTTCTACCGCTGGTTTGCCAAAAGAAAGCTGACTTGTTCGAGAAAAGTATCAGGTGGGGAGACTGTTAGGAAACACGATTTCCTAGAAAAGAGAGAAGTTCTAGAAAAGTTCACTTCTTTGTTATGTAAGCTCATGGTAAACTAGACCCATTATACGGTATGTAAACCTTTCCGGGACTTTCGTCCCCTCCACTCATCAATTTTTATCGCACTGCACTGTTTGTAAATGTACATATGTACGACATAAATAATTACATAAATAATAAATAAATAAAATAATGTAAAACAAAGAATTAAGGGAGAGTATGACACAATAGTTCCACATTGTGATGTGAACCATGACGCCCATCGGTTGGGCCTCAGATCGAAGTCTATTTCCAACCGATTGACATTCACGCTTCTTGCTCTTATCGAAGGACATCGATGGCTGAAGGCTGAACAATTGGAACCTATAACTGATGTGGAACTGACGGCAGTTGACTTGGTAATCAGCTGGCACTGGCCGTCCAACGTCTTTGCCGCATTTGGCACCGAGTTCCCTTTCGACTTACACGTAAGGGTTGAACTTAAAAATTCTTGAGTGACCTTTGAGATGTTAAAGTACGGTATATCTCTGCCTAAGACACAATTTGAACATCTAAAAAGCCCAATGGGACTTGACGACTCGATCAGCCGACCTAACCTTTCAACAAATTGCTTCGGACGTTGATGTGATTTCTTCGCCTGGAGGCAGTCAGACTCGATTTGCTATTCCTCCGCATCTATTGCCAATAACCCATGGTCTGTTATGGTTATTGCCCTTTCTCTGTTCCTTCTAGGGTTCTGTAGGCTATTACATCTATATTTACCTATCATACACATTCTCTGCTTGATTTATGTTGGGAATAGCGCCGTCAGTCGCATTATTTCAGCAACCTTACGGAATCGATTACTAGCCATGGCCACAACAGAGTTCTCAAAACGTTTTCTTCCATAAAGAGTAAGATATTCCTTGAAGGATGTTGTCTAGACGAACTTGAGTCACAGACACAAGTATGGGCAAATGCAGGTGCACAATCTCACTGAGTTGTAATAGGCCTTCTTAGAAATCACAACATATGTAACTTCTTGTAATTCAAGTAATTTACAAATATTATCTAGGCCAATGACAACGTTTGTCCACTCATCAGGGAATTCCCCTTCATATAAGACAACCTCATACTAGGTCGTTTCCTGCATACTTCAACGTATGTAGATAGCGATTAGCTGTACAAAGGGGTCGAGTATGTGTCCTGCTTTGGCGCGGACTTCCCCCAGTTCCGGTCCTGTGAACGGATCCAGTGACACGTACCTTGTTGACCGAATATTCGACTAATTCTATCACATAATATTCACAGAAATAAGGAAGGCGAAGGATATAAAACTGCTCATGGACGGGACTGAATCAAAACGTCACTCAACGATCAACTGACCGAACACTTGGACTGTTACCATCACAGATCTTTGTGGCTGTCACCGCATATCACAAGGATAGAAGAAGCTGCCTTTCATTTGGAACTTGGTAGATTTTTGTGAATCTTCAAGATGAAGATCTCTCTTCTCAGCTTAAGCTGTGTGGTGCTGGTGTTAGTGGTGTTGTATACACAGGAAGCTGAGGCAGGAAGAAGCGGAAGCTGGTCTAGTCTATTCGGACACCGACGACCATCCGGTCCCTCGACCGTTGGTGGAGGTAAGTAACGATTCTGACTCCGATGACCCACTGAAGTCAAATCACCTCTCAGAACAATTCCAGAACGGGCAGTGGCACTGTGACCTTTTTGTTGGTTGTACCACTTAGACCCCGGGTTGTAGACTTGCTAGAATCGTTTGTAAGAAGGGAAGACTAGGGCTGCCAGTTAGAACCTACGTTTGAGTCATCTGGAGCTCGATGGGCGTATGTCAATCAAACCCTTAGTAACCAGACCACAATGAACTTAGGGTTTACTCTAAACGGTCCAACGCACATTGTTTTCTAACCAGCTGAACCTTGGTTTGAAATTGAACATACAACTAGACCTTGATTTGAAATTGAACACATGACAGGCATGGGATTGGCTGGAAAGTGTCCTGTCAATAAAACGCATGTCAATAGCCAGACTTCACCAACAATACCAAGGTCTGCCTGACAACCGAAGGTCCGCCCATCGAGCTCCAGATGACTTAAACGTACTATAGTACGTGTCAACCCTTAATTTAAGTTACAGCAAAGGATTCCAGCGAGTACACTGATGGGTGATGAGCAGATCAGTTTAAATCTATAGGTGACCAATTTCTTCCATCCAATTCTCTTTCCCTTTCTTCCCAGGATTATCCACTGTGGGTGTCAGAGCTGGCCGCCGCGGAAGAGGCGGACTCCTCAGAGGGATATTCGGCAGGTTGGGAGGCTTGCTGAGAAAACAGGCTGAAAAGCAAAGGAGGGACCCAGAAATACCTGAACCACCGTAAGTTATCACTGACTCACACCCTGTAGGCCTGAGTGCAAGGAAACTCCAATCCACACAAATTATGTATTTCACTGGTCGCACGTTACAAACGATTATGCCAACCACTGATTGTGGAATGTTACTTCATAATGCTGCTATAAACTCGTTGTTTACGCGACAGCCATTGTCATCGGGCAGAAAGCGCTGATAAACAATGATCTGCTGCCCATTGCAATGTGCAATAAAATCTTTGAATACGACAGCCAAGAAGGAGACCGGCGACCCACGTTGAAACCTGGTCAAACTCTTTCTGATGCCACGCACATGACATACAGAAATCTCTGCTAGTCATGTCTGTGAGTTTCATGTCCACGCCTTTCTCACACACACAATTTCCAATCTCGCAGACATGAATTTGCCCGTGTGCTGCCAGCTTATACACCACTGTCGAGTGCGAAATCATTGGAACCAATTAGGGGCCGTATGCATAAAACATCTTAGGTGTAAGATTTTCCTTATCTTTTGTTTGGAACAATAGTTTAAGGGAAATCTTGCCCTAAGGCTTCCCTTACATAGAAATATACGGTATACGACAACGCCGGTTAACAAAGGCATTCCGAGGATTCACCACCGTGAAGCCATTGTAAACCGGCGTTTTCGTATATCGTATACTTCGATGTAAAGGAAGCTTTAGGCTTCCTTTACATCGAAGTATACGGTATACGAAAACGCCGGTTTACATGGCTTCACGGTGGTGAATCCTCGGAATGCCTTTGTTAACCGGCGTTTTCGTATACCGAATACTTCGATGTAAGGGAAGCCTTAATACGGCCCCAGGAGTCGTGTTCCCGAATAGGTTAACGATGTCGTTAAAACTGGGAAAATGCATAGCGTAACGACATCGTTAACCTAACGACGGCTTCGGGAACATGGGTCCTGAATAGCTGTTACTCACTAACGAGTAGAATGATTGGCTGATGGGAAAGGTCAGGGTTTAAATAGGGTCAGCCTTACATCATTACACAGAGGATACACGTCCGTGATAACGCACGCGAGCGACCGGTCTGAGGAGCGCGTGGGAGTGAGATGACCTCCAGTATGTTGCCAACTAAACTTTAGCACATCTTGAATTCCTTTCAGAACTAGGAACAGAAACCGGCGCCCTGACATCACACGCCGTGGACCATACGGCCGGGAAAACAAGCGACCTGGGTCAACAGGGTGGGAAATCGAGGGGGCGATCAGACACGAACCGAGCTGGAACAGAGACCGTGGGAGACCGAGGGGGACGAACCATCGTGGAAGGATTCACAGGGAAAGGGGATCAACTGGGCATGCCATAGAATATTAAGTGTTCAAGCACTTTTTTTCAAAATCACCTTTTAGTGGTGATGTACAGGACATTCACCTTGGACTCTATTCGTTCTTGCCTCGTCTTTCACACATAAATTGATTTGCCAACATGCCCCAAAGGGCTGATGAAAAAAGGGGTGTAAGGATTAGGACCCTTGAATCATTTCTTGTTCTGAGACCACAGTATGCCTTCATCACGAATGACGTCATGAATATTGCTTTCATCAATAGTGACGTCACGAACCGCCTTCATCAAGAATGACGTCACGAATATTTGCCTTCTCAAGAATGACGTCACGAATATCAACGCTATCTCGTCTTGACATATCAAGGCCTACGGTCCTTTCGTCTTTCGATTGCACTCCCTCCCTTGGAATGAGCAAGGTTCGGAGTACTTGTCAGCTCAAGATGTGGTTTACATTACCGACTGTGATACGTTTTTTTTGTAATTTGTGATAAAATAAAAGCGTACAATCCAATTATCCTTGTCTGTGTAACCAATCCTTGCAGACTCAACGTCATTTGAAGGATACCAAGTGTCACATCCGTTAAGTTAGCAAACACGGCCTACCATATCATATAATATCAATACATGGCATACTAATGATCATATGATATTCTCTGTTGCATCTTTCACCATCTAATGACTATTCAAACAGCGTTAAACAACTAGCACCAGTAACACATCGGACTTTCTGCGTGTGCATACGTCCATTATCAACGGATCAATCCTGACAAGGACACGGTTTTCACATTTACTATTGACGAACACTTTTATAAATGACATCAGAGTTACCATTCAAATGAGAACCTCATCAACAGACCGGAAACGAGAGGAAATTCTCGGAGAGCTGTATTCTGGTTTTCACGAGAATCGTGCCGGCTCTTCTATTCAAAATTTTGCAATATCTCTTCCGCTTTTGAGTCCAGCGGAATGGCCGTGGGGAGGTTTCCGGTCGGTATTCAAAACTCCATCGCTCATGCGCGGCGAGATGAAACCTGACCCAATTTGGAAACGGAATCAACACATCGAAAACATTGGTTGATATAAAATGATTGACGCTGTTAAAATGTCACTAATGGTCATGGAATTTGAGAAGGGTGTTCTCAAATGTCCACTTAGAAAGTTATTTGTATTACGAACCATAAAATTGAGTAAGATAATGCGGGCTACCATTATCTACCCTTTTTCAGTCCTAGTGTATTAACTTTCGTTTATTTCCAAACTTCCGTCCATTTCCAAATGGTCAAGCCTTTTTCTCTGCAGCTTCGAAAAAGCAGATTGGACAGTGATTGTCATAAAAAACTAAATTGATAGTTTGCAACAAGACGATGAATTTGTAAGTTGGGCTTTTCCAGAAAAGGCTCACAACTCTGGCCAAAAAGCCTTGTAAGAACGTCATTTTGCGGGGTTTTTTTGCAATTTTAGGCAGATAATGGCGACTCGCCTGATAAAAAGAACGACATGATAATGGAAACAGTCTTAAAATTGTTTTACACAAATCCTTTCCAATCGATTCGCATTACGGACGCCGGGCATCGCAGAAAACACATCTATTGGTCACCTCCTGTCTGTAACATCTGTAATGCAAATGCCAGCATCCCATTCCAGTAAAAAACATGAAGCAGCAGTAAGGATAGGCATCCGATCAGGTTACCAGCTACCGCTGGCTACTATCAATGGACTAAAAAAGTTAAAGCTTGGAGCTAATGAAATATTAAGCCATAGTACCCGAGCCTCGATATCCAGTAAGGGATGACTTTGTTTAGTTTCCTATTTCACGGAGTAGCTTAGCTAGAAACCGAGAGATATTGTTTGTTCGTCATTCACAGGACATTTTCAGGAGAGTGAGCGATGAAAAAGCACTAATAGCCTGACTGGTCATCTCGTTTTACTCTCATTATTTTGTTGCTGGTGATACTAATCGTTTTGGCGCAACAAATGGAGT
>NMRB01000027.1:216762-260653 GCA_002633025.1 Notospermus geniculatus | reverse complement strand
AAGAGTAAGATATTCCTTGAAGGATGTTGTCTAGACGAACTTGAGTCACAGACACAAGTATGGGCAAATGCAGGTGCACAATCTCACTGAGTTGTAATAGGCCTTCTTAGAAATCACAACATATGTAACTTCTTGTAATTCAAGTAATTTACAAATATTATCTAGGCCAATGACAACGTTTGTCCACTCATCAGGGAATTCCCCTTCATATAAGACAACCTCATACTAGGTCGTTTCCTGCATACTTCAACGTATGTAGATAGCGATTAGCTGTACAAAGGGGTCGAGTATGTGTCCTGCTTTGGCGCGGACTTCCCCCAGTTCCGGTCCTGTGAACGGATCCAGCGACACGTACCTTGTTGACCGAATATTCGACTAATTCTATCACATAATATTCACAGAAATAAGGAAGGCGAAGGATATAAAACTGCTTATGGACGGGACTGAATCAAACCTCACTCAACGATCAACTGGCCGAACACTTGGACTGTTACCATCACAGATCTTTGCGGCTGTGACGGCATATCACGGGGATAGAAAAAGCTGTCTTTCATTTGGAACTTGGTAGATCTTTGTGAACCTTCAAGATGAAGATCTCTCTTCTCAGTTTAAGCTGCGTGGTGTTGGTGTTAGTCGTTCTGTATACACAGGAAGCGGAGGCTGAAAGAAGCGGAAGCCGGTCTAGTCTATTCGGACACGGAGGACCATCCCGCCCTTCGACCGTTGGGAGAGGTAAGTAACGATTCTGACTCTGATCTGCTGATGACCCATTGTAAGCTGACGTGCAGTCAAATCACCTCTCAGAACACGTTCCAGAACTGGCCAGTGCCGCTACAGTATGGTTGTTCTGTTAGTTGTACCACTAACGGTCCCTCCATAGACTTATAGTTTTGGCAGTGTTGTAGATTTAGAGAACCAAAGA
The DNA here is from genome assembly GCA_002633025.1 of Notospermus geniculatus. Lineage (NCBI taxonomy): Eukaryota > Metazoa > Nemertea > Pilidiophora > Heteronemertea > Lineidae > Notospermus > Notospermus geniculatus. Next base: position 259,731 of record NMRB01000027.1, on the reverse strand, counting down.
AAAGAGCAAATTACAAGAAATAGTCCTTTCATATTTCATTTTCCAACAAATACACAGATATACAAATTCCAATCAAACGTTTTTTGAAAGATCACTCTTCCCTCATCAGGATCGAACTGCACTATAAACACTGTGTATTTGTTGGAATATGAAACATGAAATGACTATTTTTGTAAGTTGCTCTTTTCTTTGGTTCTCTAAATCTCCATAGACGAAACTTGCCACAAAGGATTGCAGCGAGTCCACTGGCCAATTTCTCCAATTTAAGCCTCTTTCCATTTTTTCCAGGATTATCCACTGTGGGTGTCAGAGCTGGCCGCCGCGGAAGAGGCGGACTTCTCGGAGGGTTATTCGGCAGGTTGAGAGGCTTGCTGAGAAGACAGACTGAAAAGCAGAAAAGGGACCCAGAAATACCTGAACCACCGTAAGTTATCACTCGCACCCTGTAGGTCTAGAGGTCGCATTGAGTGCAAGGCAAACACCAATCCACACAAATTATGTATTTCACTGGTCGCACGTTACAAACGATTCTGCCAACCACTGACTGGAATGTTACTTCATTATGCTGCTATAAACACTTTGTTTACGCGACAGCCAAATTGTCATCGGGCAGAAAGCGCGTGATAAACAATGATCTGCTGCCCACTGCATTGTGCAATAAAATCTTTGAATAGACGACAGACAAGAAGGAGATCGGCGTCCCACGTTGAAACCTGGTCAAACTCTTTCTGATGCCACGCACATGACATACAGAAATCTCTGCTAGTCATGTCTGCGAGATAAAAATACCTGCGCACACTCAATATGCGAGTTTCATGTCCACGCCTTTCTCACACACTTGATTTCCAATCTCGCAGACATGAATTTGCCTGTGTGCTGCCAGCTTATACACCACTGTCGAGTGCGAAATCATCTGAGCCAATCAGAACACCTGTTACTCACTAAGGAGTAGAATGATTGGCTGATGGGAAAGGTCAGAGTTCAGGGTCAGCCTTTATATCATTACACAGAGGATACACGTCCGATGACCGGGCTGAGGTGCCCATGGGAGCGAGATGACCTCCAATATGTTGCCAACTAAACTTAGTACATCTTGAATTCCTTTCAGAACTAGGAACAGAAACCGACGCCCTGACATCACACGCCATGGACCATTCGGGCGGGAAAACAAGCGACCTGGGTCAACAGGGTGGGAAATCGAGGGGGCGATCAGACACGTACCGAGCTGGGACAGAGGCCGTGGGAGACCGAGGGGGACGAACCATCGTGGAAGGATTCACAGGGAAAGGGGCTCAACTGGGCATGCCATAGAATATTAAGTGTAAATCAAGAGCTATTATCAAAATCACCTTTTAGAACTGATGTACAGGACATTCAGCCTGGACTCTATTCGTTCTTACCTCGTCTTTCACACATATGATTTGCCAACAAGCCTCAAGGGCTGATGAAAAAAGGGGTGTAAGGACCCTTGAATCATAGGCCTATCTTGTTCTGAGACCACAGTATGCCTTCATCAAGAATGGCGTCACGAATATTGCTTTCACCAAGAATGACGTCACGAACTGCCTTCATCAAGAATGACGTCACGAATATTGCCTTCATCAAGAATGACGTCACGAACATTGCCTTCATCAAGAATGACGTCACGAATATTTGCCTTCATCAAGAATGACGTCACGAATATTTGCCTTCTCAAGAATGACGTCACGAATATCAACGCTATCTCATCTTGACATATCAAGGCCTACGGTCCTTTCGTCTTTCGACTGCACTCCCTTCCTTGGAATGAGCAAGGTTTGGAGTACTTGTCAGCTCAAGATGTGGCTTACATTACCGACTGTGATACATTTTTCGTAATTTTGTGATAAAATAAAAGCGTACAATCCAATTATCTTTGTCTGTGTAACCAATCCTTGCTGACTCAACGTCATTTGAAGGATACCAAGTGTCATATCCGTTGAGTTAGCAAACACGGCCTACCATATCATATGATATCAATACATGGCATACTAATGATCATATGATATTCTCTGTTGCATCTTTCACCATCTAATGACTATTCAAACAGCGTTAAACAACTACCACCAGTAACACATCGGACTTTCTGCGTGCACACGGGTCCATTATCAACGGATCAATCCTGACAAGGACACGGTTTTCACATTTACTATTGACGAACACTTTTATAAATGACATCAGAGTTACCATTCAAATGAGAACCTCATCAACACACCGGAAACGAGAGGAAATTCTCGGAGAGCTGTATTCTGGTTTTCACGAGAATCGTGCCGGCTCTTCTATTCAAAATTTTGCAATATCTCTGTCGCTTTTGAGTCCAGCGGAATGGCCGTGGGGAGGTTTCCGGTCGGTATTCAAAACTCCATCGCTCATGCGCGGCGAGATGAAACCTGACCCAATTTGGAAACGGAATCAACACATCGAAAACATTGGTTGATAATGATTGACGGTGTTTAAAATGTCACTAATGGTCATGGAATTTGAGAAGGGTGTTAGAAAGTTATTTGTATTACGAACCATAAAATTGAGTAAGTTAATGCGGGCTACCATTATCTACCACTCTTTTTCAATCCTGTAGCTTTCTTTTTTTCAAACTTTCGACCATTTCCAAATGGTCAAGCATTTTTCTCTGCAGCTTCGAAAAAGCAGATTGGACAGTGATTGTCATAAAAAACTAAATTGATAGTTTGCAACAAGACGATGAATTTGTAAGTTGGGCTTTTCCAGAAAGGGCTCACAACTCTGGCCAAAAAGCCTTGTAAGAAAGTCATTTCTCGGTTTTTTTGGCTATTTTAGACAGATAATGGCAACTCGCCCAGTAAAAATAACGACATTATAATGGAAACAGTCTTAAAATTGTTTTACACAAATCCTTTCCGATCGATTCGCATTACGGACGCCGGGCATCGCAGAAAACACATCTACTGGTCACCTCTGTCTGTAACATCTGTAATACAAATGCCAGCATCCCATTCCAGTAAAAAACATGAAGCAGCAGTAAGGATAGGCATCCGATCAGGTTACCGGCTACCGCTGGCTACTATCAATGGGCTAAAAAAGTTAAAGCTTGGAGCTAATGAAATATTAAGCCATAGTACCCGAGCCTCGATATCCAGTAAGGGATGACTTCGTTTCGTTTCCTATTTCACGGAGTAGCTTAGCTAGAAACCGAGAGATATTGTTTGTTCGTCATTCACAGGACATTTTCAGGAGAGTGAGCGATGAAAAAGCACTAATAGCCTGACTGGTCATCTCGTTTTACTCTCATTATTTTGTTGCTGGTGATACTAATCGTTTTGGCGCAACAAATGGAGTTATGTGAATGGAAGCAATGGCAGCAGAAGAGTGTGTGACGTCAGCAAGCAATGGCCACACAGAAACGTGTGACGTCAGCAAGTAATGGCCACACAGAAACGTGTGACGTCAGCAAGCAATGGCCGCACAGAAACGTTGACGTCAGCAAACACTGACAGCAGAAGCGTGTGACGTCAACAAGCAATGGCCACTGGCTGGTGTTCCAAAGGATTGTTCTAACGATGATGATTCCCCATTGGGTTCTTTGATCTCAGAAGGTGATCATCCAACTGATCAAACATGGTGCTTTCGACGTGGTTACCAATCGAATTACTTGTATGAGCTGACACATGTTGCGTTCATTTTACCTACATGTACATGTACATATACATCATCACGATACAGATAACAGGGCTCAACCCTATTCCTTCCATGCAGAATTCACTGAAGACGGGGCTGAGATCTTACAGGAAATAGGTTTGTCTGTGCGCTACCTGCTTTAGGAGTGGTTGCAGTGAAACGATCTCCCTAAGATGATCTCAAGGCAGTATTTGTGCGTGTGCTGCCAACTTAAAAAGAATATGAAAGCTAAGAATCCGAAGCGAAAATAAATCCCAAAAGGAAGTCATCTTTTCTCGATGTAATGTGCATTTCTATCCGTGATTATCTCGAGTAAGAAGTTTACCATTGTCAACTCGGAGGCACGGTCGATGGGGATTTCTCCTTTCTGCTTGTTGAATAACATGTATTCAGCTTTTTGAATGAACATTCTGATCCAGCTTCTGTCGCAGATGCATTCATCAGAGCGACATGGGAATCAAAACTGTCAATGAAAATCGTCATTTTGCCCAACACCATGCAGTGGATGTAATCTTCCCATGAGTTGACATTCTAACCTAATACTCGACTATTCCGCCTTCCCTGGATTATTTGAAAAGTTTAAAGTTCGCTGATAAATTGAATCAATGAAAACAACGTCACTTTGTCTGCGAGCAGACGATACTGTCATACAAATGTAGCCTAGTACCCTGGAGCCGGGCTCCAAGGGAGGATTTGTGTACAGGACGTCAGCTGAAGGCATTTGGCCCAAGTGTTACTGCAGTCTTCATCCACACACCACAGACGTATTGGCCATGACACAAGGCAAGTTGGTCAATCCGCGAAATCATAACTGAATTCTAAGTTTAACAACCAACGGAGATGGAGAGGAGGCCGGAGGCTGCAACACAGACGAAGACTGAATCAACCTCCATGAACAGAAGAGGCCAGGTTTTAATTCTGGCCAGAACCAACCACCTGAAGACAAAGTTGTTGGGAATGGCGGTGGATCTACTAACGGCGGACGACAAGTTTTGTCACCGGCAAAACGTTTTGTCTGGGGTTGCCTTTTCAGAATTGTAAGCTATTGCTTCTGAGATTTTGAGCGGTGTCGCCTACATCTGGCCTACAGACGCCTTGCCTGCCAGCCAGCTTCCTTTTTTGTCAACAAAACTCCTGATTGCTTATTGATTCAAAGAGACTCAGTCCTCCTGAACAAGAAAGAGATTGTCTTACGTGATGTCACAATCTAAAGACCATCTGATCGGTAATTAAACGGTTGAGCTTGCCCTCCCCTTGGGATTACCGCCTGTCACTGTATTGAACTCTTTGTGGAGTCCGATTGGACCCGAGTCGGGTTTGTTTTGTCGTCTGCTGCAATCAATCTTCATCCCAAACGAAGGACGTGAAACGCCAGTGTTGATTATGTGACGAAGGCCCCGATAGCCATTCCCCGCACACATATGTGTTTATATACGGGTGATTTAGCATACAGGATGATGTATGGGAGACGGTATTAATCATTGCGGTAGTCTCCCCTGGCGTGACAAGGTATTACCCCCGGGGCGACCTCCCTCCGGAAGTGAAGACTTGTCGCCTGTTCATGATATACTGGCGACATATCGCGAGATCTCGCTCTCCATCATGAGAGCTCGGGAACTGGGAGCCGACCACAGTTGACCGGCGGGAAAGCGATTGTGGCTTCCCGACGGTGAGAACAGAAGTGGTACTTTTAACGTCGATAACAACAAACCTTGTGTCTCGTCCCAAAATAAACGTCAAATATGGTAATGCCTTTCTATGACGACCAATGGCCAATCACAACGTTATATGTTCACGTAACCCTAAAATGAACGGCAATGACAGGGCCGTATTTAACTTTTTGGTCCAGGGGGGCAGAAGACCTCTTTTTGCCGTTTTTTGCCCAAAATCTGCATGAAAATCACGTTTTTTGGTTGGCTCTCCTTCGCCCCCCCCCCTTTAAATACGGCCCTGAATGACCTCTATTCTGGTTGCTTGTTTACCCTCTCAATCGGTGTAAGACGCTCACCTTGTAAAGGTCATGCATATGACAGATAGTTGGGATCTTCAAATCTGGCTCAAAAACATCTGTAACTGACAGAACAGATTTGGAAACGTTATCGCCGATACATTTATTTTCGATTTTCAACATATCGGAATTACCTCTGTGAGTGTCTAGGTTACATACGAGGACAAGATGATTATAGGATTGACCCTGGGGTTGGTCGCGTTTGGTGCAGGCAAAAATAGATAATGGGTATAGGGTATGTTGCAGTGTCTGGAGTAGGATTCGGCCCAGACTCAAGTATAACTCTTTTTCAGAGGGGTCTGATACAATATTTGGCAACCTGACAACCCTGCAACCTCCACTGATACGAACCCGATTTGAATGTATTCCACCCCGTCACCACAGCAGCCGAGGAGTCTGAGGGAAAACAAACATGGAGACACTCCGGATGACTACGTGAATGTTGCCCGTAAGCCATTCCCCATAGAACTGTCGTTTGTCATTACTGTTGTGGATCGCTCAAGTCTTGTTATGACACTGGTCGTATCGCCTGTGCGAGATGATTTTGTGTGACTAAATGGTACATTAGGCTGTATACCCTTATTGCTGTGTGGGCGGGAATGAGGGGAAGGATAATCAAAGGGGTCACACAAGAGACGCCAGTCTTACCTAATGGCGGCTTTCCATTGGAGCGTTTCGGTGCGCGGAAACGCTCGAAAGCATTGTTTTTCCGCGCAATAACGAACGCCGCGGAAACGCTCCAATGGAAAGCCGCCCTAATACTTGTGGATTTCAGGTAACAGTGTGCGACGGGACACTCGCATGGGGAGAGCGGTGAGGTGTGGTAAAGCGCCGTACTCGAGATCGAGTGGTCACCGGTCCTCACCGAATCGCACCTTTGCTTTATCAGCTTGTCTGGAATGATCACGTGATATGAGCTGCTCCTTGAGCTCCTCTTGCAGAGTATGGCTTCCTGGAGAGAATGTGAAGCGCTTTGAGACTGTATTACATTGGAAGTGCTATAAAAAAGCTTCATACTATCATTATTATGAATCGCCAGTGCAAGCAGCGACTGCCAAACAAGACCCCGGAACCACCGAGGGGAACAGATAGGGGAGAAGTTGATAACATTTCCCTAATGGATCTGATCAACTAAATTATTAACAAAGCGCAGATGAACCGGAGGTACAACTTTTATGCACTGACGACGACATTCCCTGATTTTCTGCATTTTAGATGAGAAAGGCAAAAAAGAAGGCATTTGATTGTGTTAATGACGTTTTTTCAAGATGTTCATGACCGGTTTGGGACTTTGTTTAGGAACTTTTTGTGCCGGCTGCTGAAGGAGAGACGATTTTACGAACAGGTCAACACTCACGTAGTGAATCTGTGAAGCTTATCACACACTGCCAAGGGACATGATGTTTATGACCCGTCTGGGAATTTGTTGTTGTGGAACTTTTTGAGTTTTGGAAGTTTTTGACAATAACTGCAGCGAGAGAGAATACTTTATGAGCAGGTCGTATAGGAGAGAGTCAGCACTCACGAATATGACTGATTCTGTGAGGCATATCACACAAGGGACATGATGAAAGGCCAATCTACGGACAATTTGGTCATTGTCAACTTAGATATTGCCATCAAATGATGTTTTTAGATGTTTAAAGATGATTCCTGGGTAGATATTTTAATAGAAGTGTCTTAGACAGCCGATGATTATAGATTATAGACCTAGCCTCCTCAAAGGATCAGCAATACTGAATCCATCATGTATTCCGTACTCGGACCATGATTCTAGGAAGGCTACCATTACTGCTACACCACGTTCCCGCTGCCGTAGACACTAGGGAGGTTTCGAAATCAAACGATAAACGTAAACGTTAACGACAACTTTATTTTTGTGCCGAAAATGCAATGCAAAATCTGGTTAATGTGTAGTATGAAAAATAACGTTGTCGTAAAGTTTTGGTTTATCGTTTGATTTCTAAACCTCCCCTTTATGTTTGCACTGTACGATGATTACAGTGTTTACTTCTTAAATGCAACATTGCCATCCAGCCTCCAGTGTGATCTCAAATCATAATCCATCAAATGCTCCAAAGTGCGATGCTCTTCAGAAATGCATTAACGGCTAAAGAACAGAACCACTCGATTAACAATAAAATGTACTTTTTCACCAATCATTCCATAATTTACGAGTCCCATTTCTCTGCAAATTATCCAGTATCTATAATGTGTAACGGAGTGGAAGAATCACGATCGGGGAATACGGTTCGTTTCAGATACATTGTGATGGTTCATTGAATTCATTGGACATCTGGCTTTGAGATGAGGGGAAGTATCCCAAGCGGATGGGTCCACCACTCGCCTCTCTTTCTTCGTGTAATCAGGAACCCGCACAACATTGTATCCCGACAGGGCGGCGCTGCGAGCGGTCGTACCGAAGACGTCAAAAACAGAGCAAAGCAACGCAGTGACGTCGCGTCACGACGTCCTTGACGCAGTGCAACACGGACGAGACGTACAACGGCTCACAGCGCCTCCCAGTGGCGGTAATTCTGCGGGTTCGTCAATCTGGCTAATCATTTTTACGCTGCACAATACAACCAACAGACTGAGTCGCTCTTGGCTCCCCTACAGTCATAGAGAAGGCATCCTTTCCTCTTATGCCCAGCACGACTGTAATGTCCCTTCATCTACTTAATCCCCGATAAACTCATGGTCAAGTATAGCCCGGGTCCACCGATCACGGTTTATCGTTCTCCTGTGGCCTTTGGGATATTGACAAGTGGTTGGACAGCACCCCGGGTGTTGCTGAGAATTCTCGGACACATTGCAGACATGATTGGTCAATTACCGGTCGTCGGAACATCAAAGGCTTGATTAGTGCAACTCCGTATGTCGGCCATATTGGACTTAAAGGGGCCATAGATTTTGTACGATTTGCACTGTTAAAATCACGCCTTCTGTTCATTGATAAGCAACAGCTGAGAGCATCTCCGACCGATGCAGCCTATTCGAAGGGTCCCACGAATGCCCCCCTCCCCCACCAGCATTGACCCTCCTCCCAGCATTGACGGACGTGAATCCCAATGAAGTAAGCTAAAACACGGGACCTAAAAGGGAGGGAAGTAGGGGGCGGGGCGTCGCTTTCTAAATTTACGGAGTCTATCAATCGGACGTTGCTGGTCCCAAATGTTTCATCCACATTTAAGCCAACCTTGCGTGATTCTCAAAGTGACAAGCCTTAAACTCACGAACCCCGGAGCAGGACTGACTAGAACATTCGTGTCAGCGATTCATTAATTTCATTGATTCGTGTCGTTAAACGTAGGCTGCGGAGACGTGATTAACAAATCAGGGAGACTGTTATCGGGCGATTTTTTTTCCTCCAGTTGCGTGATTACATTGAAGAAACGCAAATATGTAGAAGACATATTGAAAAAATGACATTTTCTCAGGGGACGTGTTNAGAGGTGAGCTAAAAAGATTCGTCAAAAAATAAAGGCGCTAGAGCGCTAACGAGCCAAAAGTTTACGGACGTACCGCCGTTCCGCCGTACCAACGTACGGACCGCCGTACGGACTGACGCACGACAGACCACCACTCAATGACCCCAACCACAGCATAAGCCCTGCTGGGCCTTGCGGCCAAGCGGGCTAAAAATGCGATAGGGTATTACCGTTAAGTACGGCAAAATTCTCGACAGCAAAATTCCAAAATTCCAACGCATATGTTGAAAAAGAGACAAAGGCTCGTATTTTAGAACGTTCCTTAACGTTAAGGTCGACCTTAAAGTCTATTGTAAAACCACCGAGAACAATAGATGTAAGGTGGATCTTAATGTTAAGGAACGTTCTAAAATACGGCCCTAAGTCAGTTCTTTAGTGGTAACCGTACATACATGTAAATGTCGCCGACAGCAGAGGTGAATCAAGGAAGTCGTTTTTGACTTGGGTGCAATGCACCTTGAAACAAAAGCTGTTATCATGTTCAAGTATGTAACCTGCGACATATAAATGTCAGCGACATTGATCAGAAAAAGTCTGCAGTCTGTTCTTACCACTATCACGACCACAACTGTGTTCCTCGGGGCTGAAAAACGGTAATGTTATTCTGACATTAGTGAGTTTCCGTAGCGGTACAGTTAGGCCTAGTGACGATTCGTCCATTGTTAAAGCCCGACTGTATGGATTAGGTGACTCTTCCTCCCTCCTCACCTTCATAAGACTGGTCTCCTTCCCAACCTAACCCTAACCCAACCCAACCCAACCGTGACCTAACCCAACCTAACTGGTGGTAAGAGCGAGGCTGCACCTATACTACAATGTATGTCGAAACAAAAATGGCTGCCGTACCTCCATCACTTAATAATGAGAAGTTCAACGAGCTGTTATAGCGTGACTAACCCTTCATCAGGTACATAAAGCCTCGCTTATGTCGCCCTTACGTACAGTCAGAACTAGTTGGCAACTGATGGCGCGTAGTTGGAACTAATTAGTCACAACTACAAGGTGACATAAGCTCTCAGGCGTCAGCGAGTAACTAGTTGCCAACTAGTTGCAAACTAAAAATATCCAGATCCTGAAAGTCGCACATGTTCAACTTACTTAAAATCAAAAGAAATCTGTGTCGACATAAGCGCTCAAAAGACGGCGATAAACTAGTTCCAGGTATTTGCGACCTATCGGTATTTTTCTAGTCGGTGGTGACATAATTTATCAGTTGCAACTAGTTGACGCTATTTCTATCACAGCGTAGGGCGACATAACCGAGGCTTAAAGCCTGGCGCAGATCGACCTTGCGACTGGATGCAACTACCTGCAACAGTCGCTGTCGATGTGAGCGGACAGCGCACATCGATTGCGACTGGTCATTGCGGCAACAAGTGGCACAAACCAGTCTCAATCCGGAGCGCGCACATCGACACATGCAACTGAACTGAATGCTACACGGAAATTGTCGATGTCTTCCGAACGGACAACTCGTACTCGGGAGTCATGTGATAAACATTCAAAATGGCTGTGCACCTAGACTGGTTCCCGGTCCCAACATCGGAGCCAGTTGGGACTACGAACCAGTCTAATGTGCACCACAAACGAGGAAATTCATTGCCAGAGCGCGCACATCGACTGCGACTGAATGCAACTAGATGCAATGGTCGGCAACGAGTAGAACGTGTGCAACTGATTGCAACTACCTGCAACGGTCGGCAATAGCGTTGCCGGGCCGCTCAGATCGACCTGTTTGTGCAACTGATCAGTTGCAACTGTTTTCAGCCAGTCGCAACCATTGCCGGCAACGGCATTGCAGGTAGTTGCATCCAGTCGCAAGGTCGATCTGCGCCAGGCTTAAGTGGAATTCCCCAGCGCAAAGATTTTGCCTTCTGTAACCAGATCGCTGATTATTTTTACACCAGCCTTTAGTCCGTTATTTCGTAACGATTTCCTCATGATCATCTAAGTGTCATGATCATTTGACGCGGCGTTGATGTCGCGTCGTGTATCTGACGACGACCGTAGGCTCTGTCTGTAGCTCTCAGCGCCGGCGGATCACTCACTTAGTGTGTCTTTTACAGAAAAGATTGAATCTATCAAGATGTAACTCTTTTGCCGCTGAAAATCGATAAGTGATGAGCAGCAGAGCGGGTTGAGTGATCAATGATAGCCAGTCTCTAAGGTTTATCAGGCAACTGGTTGAGTATCACATCGGACATGTACTGAATTATTCACGAGCGGCCCAATTCCATTGGTTAATAAAAAAACAGATGAATCAATTGGCCGAAATCCGAGCATACATAATTAGTTATTCATGAAGCCGAATTTCATTGGCTAATTCAAAATACCGGATCGTTTTATTGGTGGAATTTCGAGCTTAGCTGGTTGTCTATTGGATACGATATCGTGTACAGATCTCGGTGGTGCAGATATTAACTGCTGAGCAGAATAGGAAGATTACGTAGAATCTTGAGACTGATCAGCCAGCGATACAGCTGGCTTCTCCCAGTACCAAACCTACACGCAACATCCCATCGGCATGCCGTACTCTAATCAAATTGTATATTAAACGTTTGCCAATTCCACAGACAGATAAACGACGATACCACGATTTGCCACTCAGAGGTAATTTGCAACCGAAGTTGATATATTCTAGAAGTGGCAGTTACAATTTGATGACCATAATCACCTTACGCCTTCAGATACGAGATGCTGGAATCAGTAATTTGAATTTACAAATTAAAAGGCTACAGTGTGTAAAAGTCACCAATCTTTTTCTTAGTTTTTCCTTTTCTCCCGGTGGTAACCGTTTCTAAGTTTTTTTTCAGGGAATTGTTACAATAAAAACGAAATGCCTTTGGTTTTGAAGATCAGGTTTGTCTTTTATTGAATTTTTATCATTTTTTACTTGTCTCATGATCGAGGCGCAGTTCTTTAGTTTCAAAGTCTGCATGCCTCACAGTCGACCGCTAGTCAGGAAAAAAACACCATGGCATATCAAACACGATGTTATTGGAAATCCTTGCAAAATTTCAATACAAACCCATGATAGCATTGATTACTGAAAAAGGAGTGTTGAACTCAGCGGAGCAGGGATCAAGACATAGCTACAGAGAAGAATCGACCTCACGTGGTGGAGATTTTTTCGATCGGCGGGTTTGAAACAAGAGTTCGAATTTCTGTCAAATTTGTAAGATTAGGTTATAGAAGCGGGTCGTGGATGATGATGAAGTAATTCAACTTCATCTCAATCACATTTGCTCCAATCCCCTGTACATTACACACGCTTGAATGCACCAGTAAGCACCGTATAATGCACGTGAAACGAACTTCGTTAATTTCTACCCACTGAACGGAACCAATATGTAGGATGTAACGATTTTTCAACCGATCAGCCGAATGGGTGAAATGAGGGAATTGACTTTTAGACTTGAGTTATTCGGAATTTTAATGGATTGTTTGAGGGAGAGGTTTCGACAAGGGAAGATTTCACTGCCGTTAGAGGGCGCCAAAACGATCTGCAAACTTATTAAGAACTTTTCTTCTTTCAAAACAGACTCAATCAATTAACTGGCGAGCTATTTAGCAGAGACAGATAGCGTTGATGAAGTCAATTAACAAACTCACTTTTTTACTTCTTCGCGCAATTCATCACAATTCTGTCACAAGTATTTTATCTGTCAAATTATTACAGCTTCTACACGAAAAAAAAACACACCATCCATAGCCGCGTGAACGTCACTCAGTGACATGCAACGACGCAAATTGTCACAGTCTCGTTACGAATACCTAATATACCCTTCAACTTGACGTGATGAGAGGATGGAACACCTGTGTGCCGGGGCTGTCCAGTGATTGGAACACCGTGATTACAAACGCCAGCCCCCAGTCGACTGGACAGTCGGCGACCTAGCCGAAAAGGTTCTCAACGCCAAATGGTCATCTCCTTTTATCACATAGCGCTCTGATTCTGTGTCATCTTCTTATTAACTTCCGTCGTTTCATGCTGTGCCGAAACTGACGTCACTGACAAGTGCAAAAACACAAGAACAAAGGATGATACATGTGACCACAGCTGTCAAATCTCTCATACCGCAGCTGAGATGCCATCGCTACTTTTTACGAACTGTCGACGAAACAGGTGGAAGAATGTAAAGAAATTTGGCCGAACATGTTTCTGGCAAAATGACAAACGAAGAAAAAGGAAAGACAACTGATTGCTTCTGATGTCGGTGAACGAGAGGAAGCTGGCGTCCTCAGCGCTCCAATAACCGGTCTTGTTTGCCCTCGAAAGCGTGAAGGTTTTACAGTGGCGTTGGGGTATTTTCAACCTTCCTGCCAATGTAACCTTGTGATTGACTGAGAGGGAAGTGCTGCTTCGTCCTTCTTCAACGGTGGGAAGAATCGGCACAGTGTGTCGTCAGAAAAACACGTTTTTACGGAGTTGACAGACGCTTGCAAAGAGTAGCACCGACACCAAAAGTTGTGTGAAGTAATCCGATGGTAACCGACAAAGCCAGACTGATGCTGGGGATTGTAAACGAAAAGTAAACGCAGCTCTCGTGCAGCAGTTGGTCTGAACAACAAAGGCAAGACCATATACTAGTAAACATCACTCGTGCAAATACCAAATGCCTTCATCACAAAGAGGTTCATAAGTGAGACAGAGACTACCTCAAAGAGAGAGAGAGCAAGCATCGTACACACACAAATGACTCTGAAGAATTAAAGGAATCAGCGAGAGAATGCCAAGACCACCGACATGAAATATCAAAAGATTTATTAATATATCAATAGCTTACGCACGGATTTTTTCATCAAAGGCATGAAAATACTTGTCGACAAATTGTGTCTGATATTGAATGAAGGGATGGCACGCCAATATGTCATGATCGATTGTTGACGGGAGATGTTTGTCTGTTTGTTTGGTTCCCTTGGTGCCAATCGATGCTGGAGACATTCACAGGACACGCTACTGTTTGTTCTCTCACGTACTCAGTCAATTCTACGCCTACAACTGGTGTGATTGCCCTTATTCNTATTCTAGAAGTGGCAGTTACAATTTGATGACCATAATCACCTTACGCCTTCAGATACGAGATGCTGGAATCAGTAATTTGAATTTACAAATTAAAAGGCTACAGTGTGTAAAAGTCACCAATCTTTTTCTTAGTTTTTCCTTTTCTCCCGGTGGTAACCGTTTCTAAGTTTTTTTTCAGGGAATTGTTACAATAAAAACGAAATGCCTTTGGTTTTGAAGATCAGGTTTGTCTTTTATTGAATTTTTATCATTTTTTACTTGTCTCATGATCGAGGCGCAGTTCTTTAGTTTCAAAGTCTGCATGCCTCACAGTCGACCGCTAGTCAGGAAAAAAACACCATGGCATATCAAACACGATGTTATTGGAAATCCTTGCAAAATTTCAATACAAACCCATGATAGCATTGATTACTGAAAAAGGAGTGTTGAACTCAGCGGAGCAGGGATCAAGACATAGCTACAGAGAAGAATCGACCTCACGTGGTGGAGATTTTTTCGATCGGCGGGTTTGAAACAAGAGTTCGAATTTCTGTCAAATTTGTAAGATTAGGTTATAGAAGCGGGTCGTGGATGATGATGAAGTAATTCAACTTCATCTCAATCACATTTGCTCCAATCCCCTGTACATTACACACGCTTGAATGCACCAGTAAGCACCGTATAATGCACGTGAAACGAACTTCGTTAATTTCTACCCACTGAACGGAACCAATATGTAGGATGTAACGATTTTTCAGCCGATCAGCCGAATGGGTGAAATGAGGGAATTGACTTGAGTTATTCGGAATTTTAATGGATTGTTTGAGGGCGAGGTTTCGACAAGGAAAGATTTCACTGCCGTTAGAGGGCGCCAAAACGATCTGCAAACTTATTAAGAACTTTTCTTCTTTCAAAACAGACTCAATCAATTAACTGGCGGGCTATTTAGCAGAGACAGATAGCGTTGATGAAGTCAATTAACAAACTCACTTTTTTACTTCTTCGCGCAATTCATCACAATTCTGTCATAAGTATTTTATCTGTCAAATTATTACAGCTCTACACGAAAAAAAAACACACCATCCATAGCCGCGTGAACGTCACTCAGTGACATGCAACGAGGCAAATTGTCACACTCTCGTTATGAACACCTAATATACCCTTCAACTTGATGTGATTAGAGGATTGGGACACCTGTGTGCCGGAGCTGTCCAGTGATTGGAACACCGCGATTTCAAACGCCAGCCCTCAGTCGACTCGACATTCGGCGACCTCGCCGAAAAGGTTCTCAACGCCGAATGGTCATCCTCTTTCATCACATAGCGCTCTGATTCTGTGTCAACTTCGTATTAACTTCCGTCGTTTCATGCTGTGCCGAAACTGACGTCACTGACATGTGCAAAAACACAAGAACAAAGGATGATACATGTGACCACAGCTGTCAAATCTCTCATACCGCAGCTGAGATGCCATCGCTACTTTTTACGAACGGTCGACGAAACAGGTGGAAGAATGTAAAGAAATTTGGCCGAACATGTTTCCGGCAAAATGACAAACGAAGAAAAAGGAAAGACAACTGATTGCTTCTGATGTCGCTGAACGAGAGGAAGCTGGCGTCCTCAGCGCTCCAATAACCTGCCTTGTTTGCCCTCGAAAGCGTGAAGGTTTTACAGTGGTGTTGGGGTATTTTCAACCTTCCTGCCAATGTAACCTTGTGATTGACTGAAAGGGAAGTGCTGCTTCGTCCTTCTTCAACGGTGGGAAGAATCGGCACAGTGTGTCGTCAGAAAAACACGTTTTTACGGAGTTGACAGACGCTTGCAAAGAGTAGCACCGACACCAAAAGTTGTGTGAAGTAATCCGATGGTAACCGACAAAGCCAGACTGAGGCTGGTGATTGTAACGAAAAGTAAACGCAGCTCTCGTGCAGCAGTTGGACTGAACAACAAAGGCAAGACCATATGCTAGTAAACATCACTCGTGCAAATACCAAATGCCTTCATCACAAAGAGGTTCATAAGTGAGACAGAGACAAGCTCAAAGAGAGAGAGAGCAAGCATCGTACACACACAAATGACTCTGAAGAATTAAAGGAATCAGCGAGAGAATGCCAAGACCACCGACATGAAATATCAAAAGAGTTATTAATATATCAACGAATAGCTTACGCACGGATTTTTTCATCAAAGGCATGAAAATACTTGTCGACAAATTGTGTCTGATATTGAATGAAGGGATGGCACGCCAATATGTCATGATTGATTGTTGACGGTAGATGTTTGTCTGTTTGTTTGGTTCCCTTGGTGCCAATCGATGCTGGGGACATTCACAGGACACGCTACTGTTTGTTCTGTCACGTATTCAGTCAATTCTACGCCTACAAGTTGTGTGATTGCCCTTATTCCAGTTTCATCTCTGGGGTTTCTTAGGCGTGCTTTAGTGCACCCGAGGTCCCATACCGCCCAGGTCATGCAACCCAGGTGGAGTATGGCGAGAGACGGTCTTTGAGACTCTCGTCGCTTGTATGCGTGCACGCTGTTGTTGCACTTTTGCGACCATGATAGAGTCTTCATGTCCTGCAGCGTCTGGCCTTGACGGTTGATGGTCTACTGCCAGTTCCTGAACACTCACTGAGCGAGATGGCGCTTGATGTCATGGCTGTGCCAAAGATGGCCGCCCTTTGAACCCCCAGAAAAGCGCCTTGCCCTTGTGACTGCCCTTCTACTTTGATTGTCAACAACATTACAGCTTCAACATGAGATTAATATATGTCCTGCAATCCTTTTGACCGTTTGTAACGGCCAACCGTTGCGGCCGATCGAAATCCCACAGGTCGTCCCATACTTCCACACCGGAACATGCCTTCCCTGAAACCAGCTTGGCAAAGGATTACAAATATTTTCCGTTCAGCGACGAGCCGGCGTCTGAATCAGCCCTAATTCGGCAGGTGCACGCACCACTGTCTGGATTAAGTATTCCTCCCCTAGAGAAGGATGTTTCGGTCTCACATACTAATGTAATCATTGGCGAACACCGAAAATAAATAACAAAGGAATGGCGCATCCTCAAAGAGAAGCTCCAAAGCTTGACGGATGTTTTATCAATGGTAAGTTTATTGGCTGTCAACCCCCTTAATGGCACATTGTGTCTGGAGAGACCGAAGGTTTACCTAGAATATCCTCAGCATTAGGAGCTTGTCTTTACACAATTAGGGAGGCTTCAGTGGAATTCGTTCTTGCAAAATGACTGAAAACGCCTCCAAAATGGCAACATCACGAAATGTCAAAGCATACTCAGTTTCTTTCCCTTTTTAGCAACATAAGTGACCCTCCTCTTGAAATAACCATCGACATTTGAAACAGCAGCAGTAAACATAATCTGGCACAGGTGCGGGAGACAGGTATTCGATAATGGAGCTTTTGTATTAAAATGGTGAGAACAAATGTGGGCTTGGTGATCGTAAAGACACAGGCGGAAAAAGGAATGGGTCTACATGATCTGGTTATCCGCGAGCTGAACAGAATGAAATGACAGTGTATGATGATTGAATTGAACTAGAGAACTCGAGATTGTCAATTTCAGAGTTAAATACATGTAAATCAATTTTTTCCATAAGTGCTGTTTTTTTGCGAAATGACGTAGGCTACTTGACGGAGAACATTCTTTCAATCACTGCAATCATGGTGTTAGACGTTTACGTTATCAACATGTTGTTAGAACTCTCTATGTTTTACCGGGATCACCCACGGGTTAATAATAGGGAGTTTAAGAAATCAAACGATAAACGTTAACTTTATGACAACGTTATTTTTCATACTGCGAATTCACCAGATTATATATTGCATTTTCGGTACAAAAAATAACGTTGTCGTAAAGTTAACGTTTATCGTTTGATTTCTTAAAGTCCCTAATGTCAGGTATAAACAGACACCTACCTTGGCTTCGGAACTCCAACTTCTCTGCTCTCCCGGTCGCTACGTAATGTATTCCGTTTCTAGACCCGCGTTGGTTCTAGTCACCATAAAAATGGCTTGTCACACGTCATTATGACGAGAGTATTGAGGTCCTTGTCAACACTCCTCATAAAACATGATAAAATTCTCAAAAGTGCTGATAAAAATGGCAACAGCTTTTAGAATAGATCCCCCAAGCGTCGTAGATTTCCCCCGAGTCCTCGCAGACACTGGAATTGCTCGACTTCGAATGTTCCAAGTTGATTATCGTCGCCTTAGTCTTCTCTCCAGCACTAATTCGATGTGGAGTGGTTCTGTAGCAGTGATCCTGGCCCCGAGCTCAGCATCTCGCCTCTATTACCGTCATGCAGGGGAACATTGAGGAGGGAAATTGAATAAAACTCTGTCAAAACGATATCAGACACTTGTCGTGACCACTGGGCGAGGCCTCCCGCGCCAATAATGTCGTGTAGTTGTCATGCTCGGCTGGAGGGGACAGGAGGAATGCAGTGCTAAACCTTTAAGTTGAAACCAACACGGATTCCGACCCTCATATCGGTCATACTGGCGCAGTCATGGGGTATTAAATGAGCTCAAGTTGGTTGTCACATTACTTGTTGAGGTAACGTGGTGTTCATAGCGATCATCGCCTACAACCCCTGGATAGCTGTTTAATCTATCGACGGGAAACGATATATGAATAGCACATATCCATTTCATTAGGTAACTATTACTACGAAATCACATTTCATTACCAACTACCATATGAAGTGCACATTTCATTAGGTAACTACATGTACCATTACTACATTTCATTAGGTAACTATCATGAATAATGCATTATCCATTTCTTTGGGTAACTACCATTACCGGTACTACAAAATGCCCATTTCGTTTAACTCGCATTCCATTTCATTAGGTAGTTACCATTATTACGAAATGCCCATTTCATTTCGTAACTACCATTTCTAAGAAACGCGGCCCATTCCAATGGGAGGCTTTACTGCCGTTAGAGGCCACCACTGGTTCGCGTCTTAGAACGTCATGCAGTTTGACGTCACAGAGAAGAAATGCATGCCCCAACGTCATCCATAATGACGAGGACGCCATGACTTACATGTACGTCTGTGACGTCAAATTTTCGTAAACAGCTAACAGGCGGCCTCTAACGACAGTAAAGTCTCCCAATTTGCCTGCCAGTCCGCGTCAAATTTCGGTTGCCTGACTTTCAGTCGAAAAGTACCGCCGTCTTTCAAATCGAGCGCGTTTGAACACCTGCTCCAGATACTTTGATCAGGTCATATACCACTCTGTCCCTTCCGGCCATGCGTGAAACTTCACCGACTGCAATGTTGTTTAGCCTCCGGATAAAATAGAGTATAGCCTTTTATCTTAGATCCGGGGGATTTCTCCTATATACCGCTACACTGATGTTAGTACATTTTTGCGTTATCTGAATCAAGGGCCGCTGAACCGATTGCCCCTCAGCTCCGTCAGGTTGTGGTGCAGAGTGGAAATATCTAGTTCCAGGTTTTCCACATAGACGGCGACGTGGACAAATTTACCTGAAAATTTCTAACACATTTACACTTGAGATCGACACCAGGTGACCTGTCGGTCAACTTGGAAAGAATCTGCCCTCACAAAAGTTCAATCATGATGCACCCGGCAACACCTCCCTTATCTTGTTTACATGATATTTAGATACCCGCCGCCATTATTTATATCTTGATATGAAACGTCTCTCAGAAATCTCGCCATCGGCAGATACTTCAACGTCTTCTTCCGCTGCTATCTTTTCACTCCTTCTTTACAGGAGAGTCTTTCCGGTTGTGGGGTCAACCAATCATGACTCGTGGCGAATTGAAGCCTGTCGTTTGATTGGCTGTCGCAAATGGACATGGCCTTCGAACGGCGGACGGCGAGGTGGTAAAACTGACGTGAAGGAATTCTAACAATCCAGGTTGAGGATGGTGGAGAGAGGAGCAGGGTGCCACACATCCATTTTCTTGCGGCGAAGTTCGTCACACCCGTTTATTCGGGGCTGCAACAAACAACCACGGACCCTCAAATTATCGTCACGAGTGAGGTGATCAACACATTATTTCGTGTAATCCTCGGTAGTACAGAGTGTCGTGGGGAGTTCCCCGCCGCCTATCGCGCTGGCGACCCGGGTTCGACTCCCGACCGGCGCGGAGTTGTTTGGAATTTTTCTCTGTTTTTTAATGAAAGATTGTTGCGTCTCTCATCACCTGTTTGGAATGTTTGGCGGTCAATTTTTTTAAATCAATACATGTAGGGGCCTACTTGGCAGCAGGACTGATCAATTACGCAACCGATCATCTATATAACAGTCTGCTAACTGATGTCAAGAATGGCCGACGTTCATTTGACAAGAACTGATTGCTGGGGACAAAGATTGTGATTGTGACCCAAGACAAGGGCTTCTGGACGCGACCTGTCGCAGAAGATGATGGTGACGGTCTTACATCATGTCAAATCAAGCGTGACAACGCTGTCATGAGCGAGACAAGGCATCAAAGTACATGCTATTAACTATCAAATGTAAACACGTCAGGGCGCTTCTCAGAAACAACACTCCATATCGACCTTTCTGCTATTGCCATTTGTCCAGCTCTTCTCCGCTCTCCGTATTTCCGAGCAGGAGTGGGTATTTTCCCTGCCAGATCGCCCGAGGTTCGGCCTGTTAAACCACCAACAACAGCATCTAGTGGAAAACGGCTTTAGGAACGGCACAAAACCAGCTGAGAATGACACATCCATTTTTTATCACGAAAAGTGCTAAGTGCGGCTTTATAAAAATCAAAGTGCAAAGTTTAAAGAGGTTCACGTACGCTAGCGACGGGTGAGGGTGACGGGTGTTAGGCGGTGAACTCGGAGCGGTTTATCGCTTTCATTTCCTGAATTCCAATGAGGAAACCCACAACTTTTTATCCCGACAGGTCGGGGCTGAGAGCGGTGCGACCGAAGACCTCAAAAACAGAGCAAAGTAACGTACATGTAATAACGTCGCGTCACGACAACACGGACGAGACGTAGAAAAAGGTAGAACCGCTCACAGCGCCTCCCAGTGGCGGTAGTTCAGCAGGTTCCTCATTTTCCGAGAAAGTATAAAAATACAGATACCAAAACTTAATTACCAATCTCACTCAATTAAAAGCGATAAATTGTCCGTCAAACTAATCAAACATTAAGAACGACTTATGAGGCGTCGCTTGGTTTCTTTAATTGATTGACGAAGTCTAATAGATCTGATATTCTCGTTCTTCTCGTAGATAGCGAGAGTCGCGTGGCTCACAAAACAAGCCAGAATAAGCATAAGCCAATATTTCATTAATTTCCTAATGAGTTCTATAATCAGATCAGATTCTCTTTGATAATAAACAATGATTACCATAAATGGATTGCGCTACTCGGGGCGGACATCGTTCTTCGCCTTTCTGTAGTTATTCGGAATGGTTTTCACTTAGGGGGTCATCTCAGCGTTCGTTTGTAAAAAAAAGTAGGCGCATCAAGCTAAAGACTGTAAAAGGAACATAAAAAATATCATTTTTTCTGCACCTTCTCTGCCTTGCCGTAGAAGGGAAGAGTCTCCTGCCTAGGGCTGTGTTTTAATCATCAAAGTAACATCTTTCTAAGCAGGTTTCAAGGAGAGAGACTGGGAGGGGTAGGGGATGTGAGAAGCACTTGACACCCTGATAAGATGTTGGAACAAAGGTTTTTTTCTTAAAGGGAGTAGTTTATTTCTTTAAAGTTTCATCAGTAGCAAAGAAGTGTCTGTGTGGTGCTTTGCGTTTTGAAAGCGGGGGCGGGGGCATCAGTGGCGAGGGGAAAAACAGCAACAGGTACCAAAAGAGCAACAACAGCAAGAACGATGACAGCCATGATGAGGGCGGGGGTGGCGGTGATGGAAGTGACGACTACAACAACAACAACAACCCGGACAACAGCGTCAGCAGCGGACGTTACAAGAACAACAACAACGGATCTGACAACGAGGCGGTGACGGAACAGCAACAGCAACGATGAAGCTTTGTCATTGGCGGCAAGATCCACGACTATCCATTTCGGAGAGCCAACAGCAACCCGGACATTTTGAAAAAAAGGAAGATCGTGCTACCACCATTGCGACAATATTGGCCACAATTGCTGAGGAAGTCAAGACTGAATGCCATCTCCACCATCTTGTCTATTCAAACCTTCTTCCCGAAGTTTCAAGGACACGTATCAATATTCCATTACACCGTATTTACACGAGAGAGAAGACAAAAGTATCTAACAGTTATTACCCGACTTTGAGTCCGCCCATCCCGAGGCGTCTTACGCCCATCCAATCTTGCCTGGCTTTTGAGACTTAGAAACAAAGAAGTCTATATAAGGCGACGGTGTCTGTCAGTAATGAAAGCTTGATGGATGCTTGGGGCTATTTGGTAGGCTCCCTTGCCCCTTTTAGAATGCCATAACACGAAACGTTTGAAAGTTATAATAAGCTTTAGATCGCAGCCCTGGCGGCAGACGACGAAACAAGAAAGCATGTAGACATAGGAGGCGGAATGTCTTATCAACGCTTCTCATGTGACCTTGGAACGTTCTCACCAGCCAATCAAACAAAATCTCAGGCAGCAGGAGTTTGTATACTTTGGAAAATTGACTAGATTTCATTGGACCTTTCTACATGAGAACGTTTAAGTGGTTACCTTTACACTCTAAGTGTTTATTTCCACCGTTATCGGTGTTGGTGAAAGCGATCAGCACCATCCCAGCGATAGGCCATCCTGATAAAATCAATTAATGATTAATCACTGGGTAGTTTAGAAAGGTATCCCGGCTGGCGGGGGAACTGAATGAGGATCAACTACCTCGATTGCCTATCACCGTCAATTTGGGATTATTTACCTTCTTGGTGCCCGGGGGTTCACGAGACGGGTTAACAACAACAACCACAACTAACTTTTTCATAATTGTATATTTTAAGTGTTAGTCATGGGAAATGTGAATGGAAATTTAAAGGAGAGGCCACAGTAGTGTATTTAGGGGTTTTCATGCGCAATTGAGGCGGGACAGCGGGGTGGGACAAATTGTACTATACATGTAGTATGGGGTTTTAACCCCAACAGATGATTTTGACACACATGTACTGACAATTAATTGTACCAGTTGAAAGCTATTACATACTGGTTTTGAAAATCAAAAGCCTCGTCCCCTTACTCATTTTTACCATTTCTCACTTGACGTTACATGAAGCATCTGAACTTCCGGGTCTGCAGAATACCACAAGGTCGCTTCTGCGCAGCCTCGAAAGTGATGTGTAAGGTTCATCACATTTCATCGTTGACTGAAAGGAATGTGTATGTTAGATTATGGTGTAACAATTAAAACATACAGCTGCAAGATCTTCATTCCTAAGATAGAATTCTTAAGAGCCGACTTTCAGAACAGCCGACATATCTACTTGAAATGAAGTGATGTGAAATCAAAGCCAGAATTTCAAGAATAATCACATTGTCGGTGACGTCATAAGATTTGCTTTTAAAGCGATTATCACATAATTTTGGGTCGTTGGCAGCCAATCGCGTTCAGCGTTTCAATCCGGGTCCAGTGGTCAAATATAGTTCTCGTAGTCATCAGCCAATTTTTTAGGTTAGAGTCATGTGACACTTTGGACAAATTCTTCGACCAGTGTCGTTGGAGTTGTCACTGAAGGCCGAGATATGGGCGTCTGCTCTCTACCTCACGTCTGACAAAGATTTCTACAGAATTTGAAACTTTCCCAACCGCTGTTTGCTCCAAAACCGTGCAAGTGTACAGCGAAAGCGTTCCTTTAAGCATCAAAAGTAAACCTCTCAAAACTTGTGTCAGTTCCAGCGGTAGATTATCTTTCTCGAAATGCCCCGAGGAATGTTTAAGGCTTTCAACTGGGGTGAAGAGACGCACCTTCTTAATCTAAATATACAAAGAACATTTGGGATAGTAAATAGAGAAGAGCTGACTTTAGTATCAAGATGTTACATGCACTGGGTGGAAGTATCATTTCTGCCTGTATCACATGGTGAAGCTGTTCATCTGGGATAGAAGTCGTGGATCAGATCTTTACAACCGAGTTAGGTCCCGAGATTGTGTATCTCCCTGACGCACCCCAAGACCATGTTAGAGTTCGTCCTCTTCGGGGTCCAGGGACGGTCATGAGTTACTGCCTTTATCTGTCTACCAATCGAAGGATTTTCAAAGGACCACTGCAGGGCAAGGGCAGGGCGTGGCCAAGGATTATATCCGCTTGACACTCCAGGGAATGCCGTCAATGCCATGGATGCTGGTGATCACTGGTGATCTGCTGAGCCATTCCACTCCACCGAGTACCAGGCCCAGGAACCACGGAGAACGCAACGACAAAAGAGAGGAACGGTTTTCAAGGATATATCGTAAGCTTGTTGAGGACTGCATCACTGTCTCTCGTAAACCAGAAACTTGGCTGCTTTTCGTGGTTTAAAACTTCCTTGGATTTCTTCACAAAGCAAATTGCAAGGNCAATGAGGCCATGGCTGGCGAGGAAAACAACTGGCACCTTGCCTTTCCAATCCAATCTGCAAACAAACGATGCGTTTGGTTATTTTCTCCCGTTGGTTATTTTCGGCCTTGGAATATGAGAGACCTCAGGGGAGAAAAATTGATTGGAATCAGCCAGTGACTGGGTCACCATCCCCGCAGCCAATCACCGATAACCGGGTTTACATCAGTTTGAAAATTTGATTTCGACTGCAAATCGAATGAAGAAATTACTCATTTTTGGTTTTGAGCGGGGTATTTGTGTGACGCAGCCCGTGTTGGTATACACAATATCCGGTAAAACACCGCAGTTTTGCGGTAGTTTGCGAAAAGGCAAGTGGTTCACAGAGGAAACCTTGTCTTCCCATATGATACTTCCGTCTACAGTTCATGTCTATTGACTAAAGATATTACATCCTGATAGAACCCGTACACAACCTTTATTAATACAGTCCCTTGTTAATATCCTTTCTATGAAAAAGTATTTGCTCTTGCGGATATTATTCGTTCACTATCGACTTCTATCAAACACTATGATATTGCTGATTGGTTTTTCAATTACGCGTTGGTCGCCAAACTGCGCCATTTTCATCAGATGAAGTGATCCAATAGGAGCAGTCAGCCGCGCATATTGCCAACAGATGGCAGCAAAGTTCTAGCGGACCAATGTACAGGAAAATCTACGTGATTGCTGCTCGTTCAATAATGACTGGGTCCGCTATGCATTGAATTGAGCCGTAGTGACACCTACATTGTATTGGGCAACTCGCTGACAGCTCCTATTGGGTATCGAACCCATAATAGCCTCCCAGGTTTCACGGTACTACTACTTCGCCACACCTTCAACTCAGGGTCGGTCGTCGCCCGACGCTCAACGTGTGGTTAATCGTTATGGCGTCACATCATTTCCATCAAAATAAGATGACCGATGTAACCGATATTTCATAGCCTAGTCACATAAATGGGCAGACGACATAAACAACTTTGTGGATTAAATATGCATTACGGGGTTCAATTGGTGACATTCATGCCGCCATAGAATAATAAAAGCGGCTGATCGTCGGTGGGCAATCATAGGAGGTCATGGTTGAAATCGCCATTCTGCAAAGCCCCATCTAAAGCCTGGGTCACAAATGCCACCGGGCGCCGTACGATTTTCCCCACCCAGCGGCTTGCTGTGGATTTTTGAGACTGAAACTCAGATCGAAGCTGAATTATGCCGAAATCGCCTCAATGGATAAGCGGAAATTAAACTAGATCAAACTGGGGACCGTAGAAATTGGCCAAAATGTCTGTTTTTACTCGCCGTACGGTCGCCGTACGGGCCCCGGAGTGGATATGTGACCTAGGCTTAAGGGGGCGGTAGCCATAAGGAAGCGCACTGCAAATGGCGACAGAAAACAATTCATATTTTCTTGAAGCAAAAAGGTAGCATCGATTTCATGTATTTCTATGAAATTGCTACTCTTGTTCTACACATCTGAATTGAAAACGATGTGCTTTCATCTTTCATTAATCAGCTAATTAAGCAAACAATGAGACCCCCCATTTGACCTTTTCGTCATAGATTTCTCAGCAACAACGCGACTGGGACCTGGCGTTTTATCACCAAATGTTGGGGAATACATATGTGCAGGTGCCGACGTTGAGTTATTTTGCAAATTCTAATTCTTAGTAATGATAATTATGTAATTTGTGCCAAAAATTGGTCAAAAATGAACTTTTTGAATATCTCCCGAATCCTGTTGAATAGTGAAAAAATCTCAACGTCGCGCCCTGCGCACAGATATACTGCTGCCAAATCAAAAGAAACCACTGAAGTGCGATGCCTGATGAAAGAGAAAAGTCTTCCCAAAATTTTCATATTTTGGCCTAAACACGCCTACGCTTTTCGAAATACGCGGGCTATTAAAGTAACCTCCTTATTGTCATTAAAATAGGCCTATGCGCACGGACGCACCGGGTGTACAAAAGCATTGTGCTGGACAATATTTTTGAAAGAGTGTAGGTTTTGGCAACGAACCATGATCAGCTTGTCCTTGACGCCTAATTTTATTAACAATACATGGTTATTCATAAATAAGACGGTTCAACCTTCGACCGCCGCACTAAAACGGCGCTGTATGTTTCCACTACCGCCCCCTTAATTCTACCAAACACTGTTGTAAACAGATCTTTGTGGAACACGCAATTCAGTACTGTAGAGTTTTCGCAATCGCCTAGATTGCCATACGATTACATTTACGTTACGACTTTTCTATTGTCTGCGTATCGAACAATAGAGGCCTACAGTGGTTGGCCTGACCAGACAGTTGCGAAAACTCACCAACTTGTAATGATTCTGGGTAGCGCTTTTGAGATCATCCAAACCCCAATCTCACAACCGTTTCGCCGTTTCCATTAAAGCCCAACAGCATTCGTTACGTAACTCTTTCTCCCTCCCCACCTTGATAAGACTGATTTCCTGTCCAACCTAAGTATATATAGCCAGTGGTAACAGCGAGGCTGGACTGATACTATGTCGAAACAAAAATGGCCGCCATACCTCCATCACTTGACAAGTTCAACGAGCTGTTATACCGTGACTAACCCTTCATCAGGTAAGATAACATGCTTCAATTCATTTTTTTATGTGTAGCAACACTCCCAATACCTAATTGGTAACTTAGATCATTCAAATAGATAGATTTGAACAGTCTTATCGAGCATGCATATACGACGTTGCCTAAAGGTCAAAGGTTACGTCGGCCGTCGCGAGATACAAAACCTAACGCATACTGTTGGGCTTTAAACGACTGCCGACCCTTGCTCCAGCTCCAGCCCCTGAATTCCCTTGAAATCTTCCTCCAAGTACTTCCTGGTCAGACTCCCAGCTTCCCTCGACGGCTTTGTATTCTCCTCCGATTCTCCGTCGCTTAGATTCCAGCCATCACAGCGACGCCAAAGCCAAGCTTCCTGGATTGATAGTCAAGAAAACATTTTCTTTAGACCGTTACAAATAGTTTTATGTTGTCCACAAAGTGGTACTGTAATTTTGTAATGACCACAACCCCAGGGGATGGCTGGAGAACTATTGTCTTCTTGCAACTGGGTAAGCAGTTGTAACTATGTTTAGAAAGTTGGATTCTGTCTGAGTTTGTTACACTTGCGGCAACTGGGGAGAAAAAAATATGAGACATATCCACTCGATAAACCCTGTAGGGAAATGGAACAGAAAAAAACCATCCCTCATTTGGCTCAACCAGACTGTAACAATACGAGCGCACGTCACGCATCCACTGGGCAGTCCTGTTTTTGCTAGCCGTCATAAATCGTACTAGCACAGCATTTGTGTCCAAGTAAATGGCATACTGGGCTTATTGGGGTCTTTGGGAAGATTTAAGAGGGAGAGATTATTTTGTATTCTGTTTGTCCAGATCAGATGCAATCGGGATATTTACGTGGGATAAACCATGCTGGGATTACTGTGTTGTTAGCGGGTCACGTTTAGGCCTACAACATAATCCTTTATCATCTCAAGGTTAATTTAGTGTGACATGTCTGGGTTCAACGTATTCTCATCACGAAGGTGATCGTCATAAAGTAACCTTCGTGCGACGGGGAGATTTTGAAAACACGTTAACTGGATGACAATGGGTTTTTTTCGGATCCTTTTTCATGCAGATGTAAACACTCTTGCTGCGATTATCAGCTGCTTATAACTTCGTTTGATATTTTAGGTTTATTTAGGAACATTGAAACCTTATCAAAACTGTTGCTGGCATTATGGTGCGTACGGAAATGACGAACTCAAGAATGGTGTAGTTGTGGGAAATGCGTAGCAGGGACCTTTGATCCGTGGGTTCAATAGGAGCTGTTGGTCAGTTGACCAATAGGTGTCACTACGGAAGTTTTCACTGCCTAACGGACCCATCCATGGTTGACTGAGCACCAATCAGGAGAATTTTCTATTGTATTGGTCCGCTAGAACTTTGCTGCCATCTTTTGGCGATAAGCGCGGCTGACTGCTCCTATTTCTAGTCGACTTCACTTTCAAATACCTTAAGTTCAACATAGCATTGATAATCAGGGCTATCCATATACAACTCAATCTGAGAAACTCACAACACGACATCGATTCCCAATCGACCGATTCGCTCGGTCTTTCGTGTTGTCGCTACCAGTCTGGCGAGCATCATTGACGGCATTGCATGATTCGGACGTACCACACGTGGAGTAGTCAAACCGACATTTGTGCTTCGTTTCTGAGGACTAATCTTCTTTTTCTTCACGAAACTCATCGATGCGTTTTTCTATTTGATAAAGACTTTCACCATCGACTAAAAGGTATGATGTTCTTTTACTTCATACAATTTGTCATGTTCTTTGTTGTATAATGGTAATATTTGGGTGTTAGCAATTTTTGCACATTTTAATGTGCCAAGTTCACAAGTTAAAACTTGTGAACTGTAAACGGCACACCGCTACTGACAGGGAAGGACATTGTTACGTTATTATTTACATTATTTACGTTTTGAAAGACATATATTTACATGCCAGCATCAGCTTCTATCAGCTCCTGTGTGTCAATATAAGAGGCATGCTGACTGCGTCAACGTGGCCTATCTTTGGGACTTTCTTTCCCTCTGGTGGTGTTTTTATAATACAGAAGAATTGTGTCGCTGACTCCAACCATTGACAACCCTTAGAGCCCTGAAGCTGTCTCATTCTGTATTCATATTTACACAGAGAAGGGTAACTTTGTCAGAAAAGTTTGTCAGGAAATCACAATCGTTGTCACCTTCTGCCTGAAGTCTGTGATAAACATTATATCCCTTGATTCTTTGTCCGTCTTAGGACGACTGACGATCTGTCTCATAAGTCTTGACATCAGAAGGGGTAAAACATTTCAAAGTAAGCCAGATCATCCTCTGGGCGTTAATCGGATATGATCCGAAGAACTTTAAGGCCGTAAGGTTGGTTTTGAAATTTGAGGCGTCTTTGAGGAGGATTCTTCAGTTAACCAGCCTCGAATCCTTTGAAGGTTGTAGCGTGGTAATTTAGTCATTTGCAGCTGACACGGTGTTTTTCTACCACAAGAAGCCACAAACAAGGATATATGAAATCGCTGATGAAAGCGGGTGAACACGAGCGAGAGTCTTTTGAATATACTGTTAGTATTGCGACGCACCACATACCTCAACATTCAGCGGTATAGGCCTCAAACCAAAGTTCTCCATAACGGTTAGTTGAGTTTGAGGCCGTTGGTCGGAGCGGAGGAGCCACGGTGGTGTAGTGGTTCGGGCCTCCGACTAGCGGTCAGAGGGTCCCGGGTTCGAATCCCACTTGACGTGAGACTTTGGGCAAGTCTCTTTGCCTCACTGACCTCTCTCCACCCAGGTGTGGGTACCGGTCGGAAATGCTCGGATTGTAGCGCTGAATGAGCAACTCATCTGAGTTCTACTGAAAGGTTTCAGGATAGACTGTAAAGTCGGATGACATCTGTGCCGTTGTTGATATCAGACTATAAACCCAAACTTTAACTTTTAACTTTAGCGTACGCACCACATTGCTGACGTGCTAGTCAGAAAATTGAGTCAGTGGATTCTAATTACCAATGGTATTAACAAACCGATCGTTACGTGGATTAACTTAGTTGATGAGTCGACACTTAACGGTCCACCAACCTTCGATATCACATCAGCTTAATCTATCTGCTATCTGTCGAAGAATGCCCGTAATGTATTTACTGCTCTGCCGTGCTGTATAGCGAAAGAGACATAAAATAACCGGCGAGGAATGAGTGTGGAAATAAAGGAAGAGGATGGCATAAATTCTCTTCTTTATGTCATAAGGAAGTAAGCAGGGTTACAAGCATGGCCATAAACGATTAATTGATGATTGGATAATAGAACTAACGCTGTGGCAAGGGATATTGAACACCAATACATGTACCTTACACGTCACTCCTGACTCGCTTAACCCACAGATAAGCTACGAATGCCAGATATGAGTTGACCATCTCCCATGAGATGTCCACAGAAAGATATCTTGGCGGCCACAGCTTCACCGACTTCCTTGCTTATCTCTAAGTACAAATCGTGCAACCCAAACTGTCAACGTGAATTTGTAGCAGGACATTCCCAAGGGCGATTGAAGTAATATCAAGCTCTAAGCTGTGGCCCATGTATGAGATTGATCAGAAAAATATGACGACCATAACAAGATTTCGTGCACTCTACCATTCAAAATCATTGATTTATCTCATATTTTGGCCATCAGGAATGGAAATCCTATGAAATAGACACTAAAACGCGAGAGTTATGGGGACAAGTATGACTGTTGTTACACACGTTCATTGTGACTGTACTTTCGTATCAAATAAGTCATTTCATTTAACGTGACACCATTGCTGAGGGGAGGGCTGTGATCGGCTGTCACGGCTGACGCTTTCATTGGGTGAAAACACTTGAAATCATTAACTGAGATACAGAATAGCACAAAATTGACACACAAAATGATAATAAGCAAGAAGTCAATCTCCAGAATTCACGAATTTTCGACCCCAACCGGGGTCTTTTTCAAGTGGAACTTTACAATCTGAAACTCTAGAAAATCTGAAAAGTCTTTTTTAGAGTTTCAGATTGTAAAGTTCCACTTGAAAAAGACCCCGGTTGGGGTCGAAAATTCGTGAATTCTTGCTTGAAATCATTAACTGAATGTGAAATTGATGACAGGGCGTAAGGCCTGGCGATCAGCTCACTTGTCATTGGTTACTCAGGAAAAATGCTCCCTACACATGTAACCTACTTGTGCAAAACCATTTCAAGCAAGCTGAGCCCAAACACTAGGGAGTTTTCGAAAAGCCCCCAAACGCCAACGCCAACGCCAAACCCATTGTTCGATGCCACGACGACAGCACCAAACAAAAGGATAGCGTTTCGGGGGCTTTGCGAAAACTCTATACTGAAGAGAGGTTCCTTACTGGTGAACGAATGGTACCGAATTTTGAGAGCTGTGCTACCACTGATTAAAAGACAGGTCGCATACTCAAAACCCTGACCTGATTCCAAGACATCTCGCATACTCGGAATATCATAACGTCCTCTCATGCCCTTTACTTGGCACGGAGTGGGTTACATCCGCAATGTTTTTTTCATCTCGCATTGGATCATTACGGTAGCTCGGATATTACCAGGTTGTTGATACCTTCTAATGGATATTCCCCTGAAATGGGCTCCGATCCGATGGTGATATATGGCCTACATTATGACACTTAGGAAAACCAATGCCAGAAAATCCCCCATAATGAAATCAATTGAGGTGAGATATGGGTGAGGTGCAATCGTAAGACAATTTTGCCCCGAGGCGGTTGTCGATGCTGAGTGGAGACAAGATTGTTTGTTTACTTTCAATTCGTTCTCGGTGAACCCTGAACCCTGTTGTTGATGTACATCCGGGTACTAGAGTTCGTTTTGATGACGAAACAGTTCGACAGAATGGGCGTTGACTTGATATTTCGGATTGGGAAAACAGCGTTGGTTTGTATGATTCATTGGAGCAGGGAGGTTTAAATAAGGACCTTATTTCATTCCCTTGGAGCGACGACCTCACATCTGCACGAACTCCAATCATAAGACAACCGCTTCAAGCCTAGGCAGAATTTCTTCAACTGAGAATATGGTATCGCTTTCAGCCCGATTCGCAACTTGCATCGCACAAAGCCGGGGCATCGACGTCAACTTTTAAGTGGTTGCTTGACTTGGCGACTATATGTCTTCGTGGGACGATAAACAACAGCAAATGTACCGTTGGCGAGAACATGTAGGAGAATGGAGAATGGGCCTGATGCTGCTAAGATATTGGCACAAACATTGTACGCGGGTAATGAAAAGATAATGTATAATGGATGACATCGCACCTAGCAATGTTCATTTTTTATCATTCTACCAGCAAACATCATTCTGCCGTTAGTTTTGGGCAATCACCAGCAAAGGAAACAAGAATAGTAACACTAGATTCAAACCTCATTACCAAACCGGTACATGGCAACTGGTCGCCTGCACTCTTAGATGATCAGCCAATCATATTTTTAGCGAGGACGGAAAATCAGAAAGAATTTCTAAACGACACCTTTACCAGGAGGAAGCATCAAAGAAACACACTTTCAGAGCAGAAAGGAAACTACCATTTGGTCGAAGGTTTTTTCATTTCGGGAAATCATTGGCTTCTAAGCTGCTTCTTTGGTATTAGAACGCCTGCCATTGGCAGGTTGGGCAGCAAGAAGACGAAAAGAAAGGACACAACGTTACTTCTTTATCGCGTAACGTTGGCGCTTTCGATATCATCGTGAGCCGTTAAGACATGAAGAGCTTCCTTAATCCGTGTCTTCATCGCATCGGATCAGTCGTGTCTTGTTTCACGGTAAACAAGACGGTCCTTTAACACGCTGGGTAGCCGAGAGGGCGGCGGAGGAGGGTATCAGGTTTGAGGTACGAAACACTCAGGGAACCACCTACGTCTGCTGTTGCTGAAACTGCAGTTGCGGTTTGAGAGTGGGCGGACTGACTCGCGTTTACCATTATGGCGGTTGTTATCATCCATGTCCTCTACACACGCCCCAGGTCTGACAGGCTTCAGAAACCCATGTCGGACTCATCAAAACAGAAAGAGCAACCGCTGGCAAACTGGAAATGACGGGACTTGCGTTCATTAGACTGTTTCCCTTGTCACCTTGTCAATACTCTTGTCAGCAGGGTCTGCTACTAGATTTGCGGTTGGCAATATTGCTGACCGCAAGACACGTACTATCCAGATTCATAATACTTTTGTCGGTTGATCCGATACAGGGTAAACACGTGAGGTTTAATCGGCTAGGACAGATTGATTGGAAGGGACTTTCGGCTGTGCTGGTGACAAATCCGGGATCGCACTTTTCCTTCCGACTCCCTAAAGGCGCAGTTCACGTGGGAGATTTCTCGTTGGAGTTGCAATTCGCCATTGGTTTTCTTGTACCTTACCATGCTTACGTCGCTGAGACCAGTAATACAAACGGCTACCCATAGTTTTCTTCGGTTGAGTTGACCATAAGTGAGCTAACTCGTGTAAGAAAACGCCCACGTGGAAGAGCGCCTCAAAGCAATCCGAGTAAGATTCTCCAACTTGTACTTTCGTCCGCAGTTCAAAGGGGAACGTGACGGCATCGTGTGGATTAGTCGAGGCACGTATCATTTTACCAGCTGCATCTAACCTTGGCTGTCCGTTCAAGGTGGCGAAATAAGAAATGTGTCATATGAAGTCGCGGATTACCCTACATTTCAAAAAAACATCCCTGAACGACTCCCTTGCTACCTCCTTCCATTACCAATATCGCCCTCGGGGGCTATAATATCTGATACCAAGCTCTTAAGCAGTCCCGCAAAAAAGTACACGAAAGCATCGCGATGATGTTGCTTTGCCTCCGTTAGTTACGCTTCCACGACAAGAACACGATTAAACACAATCTGTTCCTAAAGTCAATAGACAAATAACGTAGTTTGCACTGGTGTGAAAATATCCCGTTCCTATTGACATTGGGTTAATGATTTCTCTGTAAAGCTCATCCCAACCTCAATGGTTCACCTGTGTAAATCATTCTGTGACACACGGGTAGATCCGTTACCGACGCAGCCTTCGGTTTAATTACACCGGGCTTTTTTTACATTTGCGGCAAACTTGGTGGAAAAACCAGCGTTCCATCCTTCGGCCGATGATGGAGTGTGAACATCAAAGACTGCTTACCCGGTGAATGTCTTATTTGTCAGCGAGTAGCCGACTTGTAGCAGATGGTTTCCTACCAAAACATAGAACATTCCTCATCTCAGTCCGATAGAAAGGGAGCGTGCAACTATAGATGGCGAAATTAAAACAATAGTTGGAGAAGGAGAAAATACTACACAAATTGCTGACGAAGATGAAAAATTGAACATTTTCCTGGTTTTTCGAATTTCGAAGGGTTGTGATGTAAAACCCAATGCTTGTTGAAGGCGCAAGTAACGCGATATAAGAAAGTGAGACCAACATTGTGTTTGCTATAAGCTTGGTTTGTAGAGGGTCACGTCGTTTCCCTGTTACATGTACTTCAGTTCTATTCGACCGAGCTATACCGAAAATGATAGCTATATTCGCTGATACGATGATGAGGACGGGGCCGTATAGATACAGGAACCTGTCTAATTGTCGTAGCCATAACTCAACAATCACCGGAACATCATACGTACACTTCTTTCGACCACCAAATTCTAAGACGCTGAAGGTGATTGGTCGGTATAAAGTGATGGCCACCCCCACCATGAATATCGTAATTATCACTCTGCTGCGGTAAGAACTCGATACGAGTTTCCGTTTGAGAGGAAAACACACGGCTACTGCCCTCTCTGCTGAGTAGGCAGCAATCAAGAAGCCAGAAATATTGACAGCTGTAAAGACGATATAACTGAGCGCCTTACAACCTGCTGATGAAACTGTTAACACGTCGAAACTGACCCTTCCTTTGGTGATGAAGGCAAGGCCAACGTTGGCCCACACAATGAACCCTAGAAAGATGACGTTGACAGAATCCGTTATGGCCAAACAACCCAGATACTGTACCGCCGATTCTTTCCTTTTCCTCAACCTAAAGAACACCACGAGTGATAAGATGTTACCAAACATTCCTATAAATGCAACAACTATGGTAAGATACCCTTGGATGATGGCGATGATATCGTGAAATACCTGTGAGCTGTCCCTTTCTTTCGTTTGTTCTGTGACGAATGGTGTGTTAAAATCGGCCATCTTTCTTCCCACAGAGGTACATCATCGGCAAAGTTCTGAGAGGGATGGGTATCGATAATGGCGTCTCGCTTTTTCTATCCCTGCGTCATCAGCGAATTAAAGTCCGCAATGCGTAGGCACTGTTTTCTTCGAACTTTTGTTACGTGCAGATAGTTAAAACAGAGATCCGGACGTAAGCAAGTTTGTTGGGGTAGAAGTAACGATGTACATGTACCATCCCACTTTATTTTATCGCGATACTTCGTCAGTTTTGCGCCAAAACAGTCTCTTTTGATCTCCCAATGATGTTTACGTTAACGCAGAGATATTTTTAATATAACATGAGAACATTTGAAACAAGTCTATTTTAAGAATCGAATCGACTGCAGCATGATAATCTGCGAATTAATGGCAATTGCTATCAGCATAATTATAGTTCTCGTTTGAAATCGCCCATTTTCGGTTCTTTAACTTAGTTACATTATAGGCCATACGGAATGGTAATTTTAGGGCTTACACACACGTCACCGCAAAAATGCACTTTTGCCACATTGCAGTGGTCACTGAACTTTACCAGAGTACAGGTCCACCAGTTCTCATGGCCCGCGTACGAAACCTGTAGAGCTTCCATCACCGACTTCCAGCATTTCTGTTTTATAGAAAAGATAACTATCTTTTTTATACACCTCCATCAAGCTCATGGGATTGCCTCCTGCAACATGTCAAATATTCTATGCGCCATCGCTTCCTATGCTAAGATAATACTTTATAGGAACGATGGTATCTTACTCTTGGATGAATTATAGACAGATTTTACATATTCATATCTACAATATCAGTTTATGAACCTGAAGCACGACTGCCGATCGTAAATGTCAGGTACGATCAAAGATTAATCGAAATTGATTGGCAGTCACGGCCGACGTTTTTTATGGAGTGACCGAGTGACAGCAATTACTGAAGCCTGATCACTTGAATCAAGAGAGCAAACGGGAAGTTGGTGACCAAACGAGAGGTCGAGAGGGCCAGTTTGAGCAGACCATGTAAACAACGACCAACCAAGCCAGCAAGGTTTTATGAATACAGACTCTGGTGATAACATAATCCCTCGAAACGCTGCAGGTTTCTTTAGAATCAAAGGAACAGGCGTCCGGACGAAGCCTCATCTCGATCACCTAACATAAGTCCCTATTTGCCCATGAAAACAACCTGTTCTTGGTGGTCTTTGAGGTATTAGGGAGTTTTCGCAAAGCCCCCGAAACGCCAACGGGAACGCCAAACCCATTGTTCGACACTACGAAGAGAGCACTGAACAAAAGGATAGACGTTCGCGTTGGCGTTTCGGGGGCTTTGCGAAAACTGCCTAATGATACTTTCAACTCGCACCGAATTAATAGCATAAAGTGACTATCTCCTATATTTGGTATCGACGGATCTTGTCAGGTAAGCCGTGGGTAATAAGAGGTTTTCGAGGGAGCTAATTAAATGATGGCAGTCACTTGGAACAAAAAGTCTTCTTCACCTCGCTTCGAAAGAACGGCAGTGTGCAGCTGTAGATAATGAAATTAAAGGAATAGTTTGACAGGGTGAAAAGAGATAAAACATTGCGAATGAAGATGACGAGTAGCATGTGACGTTGGTTTGTTGAACCTCGTAAAGTGGTCATATAGGTACCGAGAGTTACACCGGGTGTTAGCAGTACAATATACGAAAGTGATACTAACATTGTGTTTGCAATCAGTTTGCCTTGCAAGGGATCCTTCCTATTTTGTGTGAGGTCAAGTTTTCTGTTTGCTTGGAATATCCCCCATAAGATGGCAACGTTTGCCACGATGATGACAAACCCAGGCCCGTAGAAGTAGAGAAGTCTGTCGAGTTGCCTCAGCCATATTTCCACGGTAACGGACACGTGGAACGTACAGATGAGACGCCCACCGAAGTTCATGATTGCCACAGTAAGAGGCCTGTATAAATTCACCGTCAAACCGAATGCAAATATCAAGAGAATCGCATTACGACGCTTTGAACTTGTAATAATCTTCCTCTTCAATGGAAAACACACAACAAACGCTCTCTCCAAAGAATATGCGGCTACCAGACACCCAGAGAGATTGATCATGGTGTGGACAATGTAACCAGATATCTTGCATACTATTGATGATGATGTCACCAAATTAAAGCCTAGCTTACCCTTGCTGAGGAACCGAAGTCCAGAATCGACCCACAAAAACACGGCGATATAGACCACACTGACGGCATCAGTGACGGATAGACACGCAAGGTATTGAACCGACGCGTCCTTCCTTTTTCTCAACCGGATGAACACGACAAGGGAAAGGATGTTACCAAACATGCCGATAACGGCAACTACAAGAGTCAAATAACCCTGGAATATGCCGATGACGCCTCGAAACATCTGTAGGCCTTCCTGGTCGCTGGCGTCCTCCGTCGTCCACGTGTTGTAGGAATCTTCCATGTCTTCTTCAGACGTCGATACGATTCTTTTAGGTCCACTTTCCAATCCAACGAGGAGCTGCAGAACTACCCCACTAGGAGGCGCTGTGAGCGGTTGTACCTTTTTTCGACGTCTCGGTCCGTGTTACACGACGTCAAATCGCCCACTCTCTGTCTGTGGTGCAATACCTTCACGACGAATTACAATGATGACAAAATATGACGATGCAGTAGCAACAAGGCCACGGGGCCATTTACGATCCTACCGGTCTCTTCAACAGAGAGAGATCGACGAAGGAGATAGTTTCGGAGCCCCTGTGCTGAGAAGATGCAAGGCCAGTAGATGCCAGTGGATCAGATAGCATCGTTTTTGCAAAGACGCAAAGCTGTTGTTGAAGTGCCAACGTCCACCCGTCTCATCCAGTGGACACTGGTTTCTCTAATGTCGCACACACTTCATTGTCATTAATATTTCTATTTGAAGTTATTTTCATCAAAGTAACGTGCTATCACTTTAACACATTAATGGTAATCTATTTTTGATAAAACAGCATTTGATCGTCGGAGACGGACGTGTGGGTCTAAAATACATTACAGCCGGTGTTTATGATGTTACTAATGTATATGCATACCGTGTTTCCTCATTTAGAAGTCATTTCATGAACTTGGCGCACGAACGCCCGCTGCATCGGTAAGGCTCATGATCCATGACTAATTCCAACCATAGCTGTCACGGCTGACGCTTTCTCTTCATGCAGTGACAGCAATGACTGTAGTCTAATCGGTTGAATACTGTAAACATTGTGCAACTGACGACAGGTCGACAGGACGTAGGTCCTGTGATGAGGAGGCATAAGCCGTGTTTACACCTATGCAATTTTTCCAGGCCCGGGTTCGAATTTAACCCGGATCCATTGAATTTTCTGTCCACACCTATTATTCGTCTTACGATATTGAACGCTGGCCATGCTATTTATAGACACACCACCCATTCAATTTTAGCAGACCGACACCTGTCGGTGGGCTCAGTAAACGTTTTAGCCCGGCATTTTTCTGTCCACACCTTTGAAATTGCCGGGCTAAAGTATAATCCGGATCAGACCCGCCGAGCGAAAGCGGGCTAAATTAGTCCGGCAATTTTTAATCCGGATCCGATTTTCATAGGTGTAAACGCAAAAAAGGCGGGTCAGAGCCGGGTCAGGTCCGGCAGTTTCCTCAGGTGTAAACACGGCTATAGAGTAGACCTAGACATGCCTTGTCAAATTAGCACAATGCTCCCTATGGTGTTAGGTGTGGGCTGATCTCGAGTATTGTTGGGTGACCACAAAGTTGTTAATGTACACTATAAAAAGCCTACAATGTACAAAAGGCCTACAATTTAGGCCTATTGTTATGTCATGGCATGTCTACAAAGAAAAAGACGGCGTGGGGTACACCCCTAAAACGACGCATGCCTTTGCACCTTCAGCATAGGCTACCATTAGGTATCCTTCACGAGGAAACGTATAGACGGACGTATACCAGACGGATAACCTAAACTCGCCAATTACTAAGTTTCGCCGTAACATTGCATGAAGTGCATTATCTAGGGGGCGTGATGTCTCCGCCTTGGCGAGTTTGCAACCTTAAGATGACTTATGCTATAAGTCGTCAGACCTCATTAAATTCCGGTGTCGTGATTGGCCATATGCTAATATTCCATGTTAATCATGTTCACCACAGCGCGGTAGTACTTCGTAGCTGCCAGTGTCGACATACAACGCGACTATAGNGGGGCAGAGGACCTTTTTGCCATTTTTTGCCGAAAATCCGCATGAAAATCACGTTTCCCCTGCCCCCCCCCGCATTCAACACGGCCCTGGATAAAACCAGGTGTAAGCGTAAAGCAGCTCCCCCCTGTAAAACGTGTCTGCTAATACGTATATTGTCCGATGACAAATAAATGTACATGTACATGGCAATAATAGAAACCAAACGACAGAGATTGCAGACAGGAGCGTAGCCAGCGGCGGACAGGGGGAGGTGGCAAATGCCCCCCCCCCCCGAGCACAAAGGGCCATCAAATGTTTGCTCTAAAAGGTTATTTCCCCTCTTCAAGCCAAGTTATTGTCGTGTCATATGTGGGGAAAATGCATCTTAGAGGGTGTAGATTTTCAACTTTTTCGGGGGAGGGCCCCAAGACCCCCTCCGGCTTCGCCTCCAGACTCAATCAATTCCCCCCGCAGGCCATAAAAGCTAAGCTAGGACCTGACAATGTTACAATATTCATTTGTTGCCAGGGACAGTTCTTCCTGGGGACATTCGTTCCTTTCACACCTAGTTATTTATAACCATAATGATTTTGCCTGTGCCGGTCAATGAAAACACAGACCGAGGGCGGCGGCCGTATCGCTATTCACAAACACAGTAAGTAACGCACTGAAGAATTACTGATTCGACAGCTGCGTATGTCAAACTGAATGGGCTCTACTTCACTACCTTTCTCTATGTAAACTATTGAGCAAAAAGCGACCACCGCCCAAACAAGAATGACATGATTAACACGGAATATTAGCATATGACCAATCACGACACCGGAATTTAATGAGGTTGACGACTTATAGCATAAGTCATCGTTAGGTCGCAAACTCGCCAAGGCGGAGACATCACGCCCCCTAGATAATGCACTTCATGCAATGTTACGGCGAAACTTAGTAATTGGCGAGTTTAGGTTATCCGTCTGGTATACGTCCGTTTATACGTTTCCTCGTGAAGGATACCTATAAAGACAGACTAACGTTGTTGGCGAATACTTAGTATTATTGTCTGCCTATCAAAATGTTGGTGTTTAAAATGTTGGTGTTTTTCGCCTTACACGACATGCATTAAGTTCCCTATGATGTGGGAAAGGTGAACCTCACGTCGACCCCCATCTCGTGCTACTTACAAAGGTTCAGCGAGAAGCAGGTGGTTTGCCCTTGAAACACAACATCTTTTTCACTTCATTTCGATAGAAAGGCAATGTGCAGCTGTAGATAATGAAATTAAAGCAGTAGTTTGCGAATGAGAAAAGGCTACAGAGATCGCTAATAAAGATAAACAGCTCAATACTCTCTTGGCTTTTTGAGTTTCGTAGGGTTGTGAGATAGAACCCCATACTCACTGCTGGCGTCAGTAATACTACATAAGAGAGGGACACCAACATGGTATTTGCAATTAACTTGGTTTGTAAAGGATCTCTCCTTTTCCCTGTAAGCTCAGAGTCTTTATTAGATAAAGATACGCCGTATAATATAGCTACATTGGCGACTAGTATGATGAGAACAGGGCCGTAGAAATACAGGAATCGGTCGAGCTGTCGTAGCCAGAGCTCTGCAGTCACTGAGACATCAAATGTACACTTCTTCCTGCCACCGAAGTCTAGGATGCCAAACGTGACAGGTCGATAGAGCGACGTAGTTAAGCCTATCCCAAACACGACAAGTATGACGTTCCGACGGTTTGTACTGGTGATTATCTGCCTTTTTAATGGGAAGCACACAATGATTGCCCTCTCTAACGAATACGTTGCTATCAAGGAACCTGATAGGTTGATCGCTGTGTAGACAACATAACCAATGATCTTGCATCCCGCGATGGAAACTGTTGTCATGTCGAAGCTGATCTTTCCGTGGGTGATGTACCGGAGACCAATATTAGCCCATACAATGAAACCAATGAAGATGACGCTGATCGTGTCCGTGATGGCTAAGCAGCCAAGGTACTGGACCGCTGCGTCCTTCCTTTTTCGTAATCTTAAAAAAACCACGAGCGAGAGGAGGTTACCAAAGATACCAATACCGGCAACAAACACAGTTACATACCCTTGGAATATCTCAATTGCTTTCTGAAACACCTGGACCTCCCTTG
Organism: Notospermus geniculatus; assembly: GCA_002633025.1. NCBI lineage: Eukaryota > Metazoa > Nemertea > Pilidiophora > Heteronemertea > Lineidae > Notospermus > Notospermus geniculatus. Next base: position 217,923 of record NMRB01000027.1, on the reverse strand, counting down.
GCCCCGCTCTATCTTCAGTCGTAGGAGAGTATTCAACATCCATATTTGGTGTCTATTACTCGGATAAGTTGGTGTTAAAGTTCGGGAAAACTTGACAATTTGCGAGAATGAAATCACCGAGAACTGATGAAAAACCCAACCGCAGCAAGCTTATCAACTCTCCATTAGTTTGATGAGGTAAATCTACTTTTCTTGCTCAGAAACCAAGAAACCAGAAAACTGAAGGCAGAGACACTATGAGCTGCCATTGGAGCTAGACTTCATTGATACTCTAACAATCTCGCAGTAAAAGCTTCTAAAAATGAAGAGGAGATTTTGAAAACAGAAATGTTCTATAAATGTTGTTTCTATTAATGATATCATGGCGATCATGTTGAAGGTCGTTCCATCTTTAGCTTTGTTGTCGGATGTAGATGGACTTCGTCATGGCGGATGTCCCTGTCTTATCTGCCAGTAATTAGGCCCGGCCAGTTTTCCGGTTTGTTCGGAGATATGCTACAGGGAGGATGTAGCTGGTTCTCCTTTCTCACAGGGGACCAGAGTGACCATGAGAGGGGTTCAAAGCCAATTTTAAGATGACTTGGCGATGTAAAGAACGTGTGCGTACTGTCGCATGCAGTGTGCGTACTGTCGCATGCAATGTGCGTACTGTCGCATGCAGCGTGCGTACTGTCGCACGCAATGTGCGTACTGTCGCATGCAGTGTGCGCACTGTCGCATGCAGTGTGCGCACTGTCGCATGCAGTGTGCGTGGTAGTGTGTGTCAGTTCTTATAATTAGAAAGACCAAGGACAGCATCTTGAATACTCAACATGACATATGCGACCCTGCCAACATGGCTAACAGGTAAAAACCTCAATCACCATCCCTCACTCGCCCAAATGTGGTCTTCCGTAAAACGAATCGAACGGAACTAAAGATACCTTCCGTTTGCAATTTGAGTCGTTTTTAGAGATGAAAGCTGATAAACGAAATGGATAAACCATTACGGGCATTTCACCCTCAAATCAAACACTTAGGAAAGGTTATAACGTTAAAAGGATCGTATCATGATTTGATGAGTGGTTTCCAAAAATGGCCAAATTGGCATGTGATTGGTTTCTTCCCAGAAGGTTCCTTTGTGCTGAGGATGCGTGCGAGGTCAGTTACCTTCGTTTGTAA
>NMRB01000027.1:173303-199998 GCA_002633025.1 Notospermus geniculatus | reverse complement strand
TTGGTTTCTGGTTGAATATGAACCAAAGAGAAGTCATCCACCAGTTCAACTGGCTTCATCTGATTACGGCAGCTTGGGTAATCAATAAGAGGAAAGTGTAGAAAGTGAATAAACCATCAGTTGATAGTACATGAATGCTTTCTTGATAATTAAAAAATGCCAAGGAATTCAAAAGACATCCTTAGGGATTCAGAAGACATCCTTAACTGACAACTGTAACAATATGTAGGATTCATCTCTCCCAATTGTCTTTACTAGCTGTCCTTACTTTGATATTCATTCAATATACATGTACAACATAGATAACCAGAATTTGAACAAGCCTGGCGGCGACAGGGTTCATAAGGTGACTTCAGGGGTGGAACTCAGCCTCATTCCCCCAGGCTTCAGCAGCCGTGTATTGGCATATAAACAAACATGATGGTGGATACACAACAACCAGTGATTAACAGTCCTATCCACGGGAGCCAGAAAAATGGCCCAGAGTGGAGGCGGTAGAGCGAAATGTCACCCAAGAAATTTTGTTTATTGGATATAGAGTATTTGCGGTGAAATGAAAAGGAAAAAAAAAATTTTTAAAGACAAGGGAAACGGTGAATGTGTGAACCCTGTCGCCGCTAGGCTTGTTTTCATTTTAGACAAGTTGGCTTCGGCAATGAATGAGTTAATAACACCATCAGCATCGTCATCTTACTTCTTTCCATAGAAAGCGTAGGATTGGAAATAATGTACTGTCGACTCATTCTGGTAGATGTTAGAGGCAAAACAGTACAAGTAAAAGGCCCGAACATCATACTCTTTCTCCATCTCATCCCACTGAAATGACACGGTTTTCTTGAAGAAAACATCCGGGGATGACGTTACGTTTATTAGGTTTGGTGTTTCGCTGACTTCGTACTTCAGAAATTCATCCGGGACTTTTTTCCAGTTGTTGTAAACGAAGTCGTAGTATGGCACCACGAACAGCCGCAATAATGGCGGTGGGAAACCAGTGGCCGTGCACGACCCTTGGCAGAGGTTCTTGAAAGAAATCAAGAGAAAAATGAATTGTAAGTGTGCTGCAAACTTGAGAAGTACATATTGCGATTCGATTCAATGGAGTTATGAAGTTTATTGGCAATGGGTGAAAGGTCTCACAGATGCCCCACTTTTACCTCCAAGAAAGAAAGGTGTTTCTAAATTGGCAAGAAGTATCAAAAATAAACTTGTCTAAAAACAGTTTGTTGCTAGTGACGACGAAGACTGGTACTTACCGTGTCGTCGGTTTCGAGTTCTTCGGCGTGGACTCGAACAGGAATGATACTGACAAATTCTACAAGGACAGATGTGGCATTTCCACCAGTAGACGCCTTGAACAGATAGTGGGTTTTCTCTCCCAAGGGCAAATCATGGCTGATTTGGAACTCGCCAAATGCGACGGATCCAAGTTGAGATCCAGGGTAGAGAAAATCGACTTGTTCGTCAGCCATTTTGGTCGGGTTTTGGGAGCACTGGCGACTGATGGTCAACGATGGCGCCGTATCTACACCCACAGCAATAAAGGTGAGGATCCCCATCGACTTGGGTGTGACGAAGTTCAGTCCAATCGTCAACAAGGCCGTGCCGTCCGGTTTCCTGGATTGGTGTATCTGTGTAGCGTAATCTGGTGTTGGGTAGAGTGACCTGATTGACACCGGTAAGCCGTAAGGATCGTCCGTGAAGTGAACACTGGTCATGGCGAATACACGCATATCATGGAGAGAAACCCCCTCGTCTCGAATGTTAAACGTCAGCATTGGAATAAACACAGCGCCATCTACTGGAAAGGAGTTACCCATTTCCAGCTGGAACATTGCTGTAGTCGTCTTGTATTCATTGCAACTTGTGTTCAGGTAACGACTGTGGGCTTTTCTTGGCGAGATACCATGATGGCTGAGAAAACGAAGGATTGTATGATTTGAAGTAAAACGCAAACACGTGCATGCAGGTCTTTGGTAAAGAATGCGAAGAATAAGTGCAGAGAGCGCTCGCTCCACCGTCATGGCGGTGACGAAGGGAGCAAGAGCGCTCGCTCCACCGTCATTGCGGTGACGAAGGGAGCAAGAGCGCTCGCTCCACCGTCATGGCGGTGACGAAGGGAGCAAGAGCGCTCGCTCCACCGTCATGGCGGTGACGAAGGGAGCAAGAGCGCTCGCTCCACCGTCATGGCGGTGACGAAGGGAGGAAGAGTTAAAGAAGCTCTGACATTCTCAGGATGCCGTCCTCGGCTTGTTCACTCCTCATGCGCCCCCTATGGACATTTTTAGGGAATGCCAAGTGATGAAGGTCTTCACATCTGCCTGGCATTCGGCTCGCTCGACTTTATGGCATTCCGATGGTCATACAACAGCTTGCTCACCTCACTTCTTCCAATGTATGCATGATATTCGTTTTATACCAATGATATCGAAGTTTTGGGACGAAACTTCGGGAGCGGAGTCTCGGTGCTAATAGACTGTCGTTCTTGTAGGTGAGGCCGAATTTCAGTTGAAACAGTTTCTCCTTGTCCAATCTGTATCCCTTCTTTGGCATCGTGGCCACGGTGGGGAAGGGTATTCCTGGAAAGAATAATGTCGTCGCTTCATTGTGACTTACGTGCAGAAGTCTTCAAGCAATATTGATATCAACAGAGTGGTGAACAAAAAGTAGGCACCTGAACCTTCGTTACTCTGCGATTCCCTTTGAACTCTGTTCCACCGCGCATGCAGATCTGTCGTGATTGGGTCAGCATTTTGCTTGGGGTACGAAGCACAATGGACATCAACGGGTACTACTTGTTGTCATTCCACGAGTTCTCATTACCCTGTTTACATGTACATTGATAGGTATTCTAATTCAGAGTTGGCAGACTGTGCATGGACCTCTGAGAGAAACAGTTACCTTCTTCAAATAGGAGCAGTAGGAAGTCGAATTCCATAAGAATTGCAATGCTGTTGCAAGGATGTTTGGTCACTAGTTCCAAGGTGAGCGTTGACGCATCCAAGATACCGTCAGACTCGATGGAGAAGACGGTAACCTCGCCTTCACGAGACTTACTGGCCTTGATTCCGCTACCATCATCTGGATTTAGAATGAGAATGCTGCAGGAGTTCACTAGATAGAGACATACGACCCCTAATTCTGGTTGGATCAAGTTAGTCCTTTAGCCACGAACTTGAGGCAAGGGTTCGGCGTTAGTCTTGCTTAGTGAGGTTTCGGCAAATCTGACGAAACACGAAATACGAAATACGAAATTCAACTTCATTTCCAGGACCTAATGTATTTCTGGAGATGGATGGTACATGAACCACAAATGTCCTGTGGAGGATTATACGCTAAAACCGTTGACAATGTATGGGGTTGATATTGAGGACTGTCTCCTCTGGTACATTGGTCAACTGAACACCAAGAACGGACTGGGTCAAAAGGAGCCAACTTTTGTTCTGGTGGATATTCCATTTGCAGAAAAATGATACGATATTAATTTAGATTAATTTACCTTTGTACAATATTTGTTTTCCGATGTCGAGTGTCATTCGAAGGTCGAGCTCATATTCCGATCTAATAGCGATGTCAATTCGTTTCGCATCTCTGTGGTCGGGGATGGCGCTTATGTTAACAACTTCACCAAGATAGATGGGCCCTTTGCAGAGTTCTTGCCCTGCGACTGGGCAACCCTGAAGTCATGAGACGGAGAGAACGGATGCTATCTGCACCAAAATCGGGAGGCCGCACACCGACCGTGCGGCAATGGGGGACTTTAATGCCGTCAGATGCCACCACCTAGCGGTCCTAGAACGTCATGAAATTTGACGTCACAGAGAAGAAGTGAACGCCACGACGTCATCCATAATGACGTGGAGGCCATGGCTTACGTCAGTGACGTCAAATTTCGTGAAGTTCTACGACCGCCAACAGGCGACCTCTAACGGCAGTAAAGTCTCCCATTTTGTTACAGTTTTTGTCTTATTTTTGCATTCTCATCGTAATCGAGTTTGGCGACGCAGAAGATTTGTGTGAGTATAAAAACCTACATGCCGGCTTACTTACCGTTTTACGCTACATCTCTAACTCAAATAAAACAAAAAGTACCAACCTGGAACAGCCCGTATAGACAGACGACTCCAAGTAGTGTTGAGAAAAACCTGAGCGTCATTGCTGGCGGGTGCCCTGGCTAGACACGTCCACTGTACACAAACATCAAGAGGAAAGGAAGACACACGGCAGATCGAAGGAGGGGAGCTGTTTGTAATTCAAGAGATGTGTCATTGGAACCAGGCTAATGGCTGAGTAAATAGGACACGTATACAACCTGCGTCACTAGAGGGTGTCCTAGAAAGTTTTTACTTTCCTCTTCTCGCGAGAAATGATGGTAGTGAAACGTGATATGGTTTCGAACGGAGGAATCTGTCTGTCCAGTGGCAGTCTATCAATCAGTGGGCGACCAAAGTGCATTTGGGCCGTAACTTAGCTGTAATACTTGGGTTTATTTCAGCATCTAACCCAAGACAGTAATTAAACTGGCAGCTGATTGGAAGATGAATGCGTCTTCATGGGTTCTTTGAACGTAAAACGTGAAATAAAGCTTACCAATGACTTCATGCCGACAAGGATTATCTGGACGATGGCATGTCGCTCAGCGACAAAACTACCCATCCACAAAATATCAGAGAGATTTATATCCTCGAATAGACAATAAATCGTATTTATTCCAAGATATTAGCCATCAAAGCGCTGATTTATTAAGGAAAGGATGTCAGCGACTGAGCATTAATTGCTTCTTAATTAGCGAGTTATCGTGCTTTGTAAAAGAGTTGGTATGAAGGAGAGCATTAGCATTGTTGGGTCAAGGGCGGTAATAAATTCCCAACTTGATGCCGGGGCCATTCCGATACCATCATTTGGGTATTATGGCGCGCTTTTTATTACCTTTATCATAACTGCTTTTCGGCCACGATTAGTCTATCCCAATTCATAATTTTGGTGCATACTAATACTTCTGAGCATCAAGGCAACCTCCTCCTGGAGTACACATCAGGTCACCGTGGGCTACGTGACGAGAGTCGGGAACGTCTGGTGGCTGTAACTGCTCCAGACATGACGGGGAAATGTGAATTTTATGTCAACCGCGCCCAATATCTTTCCCAGGAACGATACCACACCAAATAACACGCCACAAGAGGAGTTTATGCGACACGTCACATTGCTGTAGCCACATTGCTTTCGTCCAAATCGGCGAGCACCGACAATTAAATGACATTTTAGACGCAGAACTGCAGCAATTTCGAGCCCTCTTCTCCTCAGGGCGGTTTCATTTTCTGCAATTTCGTGTCATTCTTAATTACCCCACCACCTTTGATGTTTGCATTTCAATTTCTCTGACGGTAAGTGCCCGGAGGGATCTCCTTGCTGCCAGTTCCAGTTAACTTTTTATGTTGTGACCAATATCTTCAGTCATTGGGAGACTTTCCTGCCGTTAGACGCCACCACCAGTTAGCGGTCCTAGAACGTCACGAAATTTGACGTCACAAAGAAGTGGACGCCACATTTTACATTGTCCGACTATTTTAACAATAGATAAGCTCAGTCATTGACCCAACCGATTGATTGCGAAAACGCGTTATTAACATGCAAGACTTCGCTGAAGACGTTAAAAATGCCAATCTCAGATTTAAACAAGATGACATTGTAAATGTCGAATGGTTCCCGATAGTACAGGTGCTTCTACCGGTACATGAATGGTACATTGATAGAGATCAAGGCACGACACACAGATACACACACACACAGACACACACACACACAGACACCATGACCAAAAACAATATGGTTCCCGATCTTGATGATCGGGAACCATAAAAATCCTTGGCATAAATTGAATGGGAAGCAAATTGGATTAAATCTGGTCGTCAGCTCGTCATATTAATTAAGAAAATAGCCTTATTCTTGCTGAAGGGAAACCTTTTGCTGTCGGTCTATCAGCCTCGACTAATTAGTTACATTGCAATCTAAGTGAAAGGCTTTGTTAATTCTGTTCGATGTCCTCTGATAGTGTTGAGTGTTTTCAATTCTTTGACGTATCTCACGTGGATGAAGATTTTCGTCAATTGTGACAATTAATGATGGAACTTTTCATCGTCCTCGTGTCGTGAAAAACTATCGGAGGATGCCTGACGACCTTCAAACATTATTGGTCTTCAACCGCCGTTATTGGCATTTTGTCGGATGTTAGAATAGAACAAGTGTCTTTCCATACTGTTCGTCGATTACATTTCATAGGAAACAGTCTCAGTTTTGTGTATTCCCGGACCTACAAGGGTGTTCGAATGATATTTTACACAAGAAACCGTCTCAATACGTCCATTACTGAAATTGCCTCGCCTGTTTTGTATCCGATAACGCTGGTCTTTCACCTCAATTAATTTGTCTATGTGGGAATGTCACTACGAAGTTGGTCAAGGTGAGTGAGTCAGTTTCACACGTTGAAGGTGAAGTGACGGTTCGTCTCTGGATTCTAGGAAAACCTTTGTTCCATGGTTTTTCTTCCTTTTTTGCCTTTTTCTCTGCAAAATACGCCATAACACGAGACATGCTTCCTTACTCATTGGAGCACTTCGGTGAAGCAAAGGATAAAAAAATCCTTCATTAGTTCCTGAGAATGCACTGGTATCGTTCAAGCAATAGCTCTCCCTCGCTTGCCTAATGAACGTTCCGGTGCAGTACCACGCGATGGGACAGGCTTTATGCAATCATTACCGGAGTACGTCTGAATAAATTTATTGAAGCGATGGTTCGAGGCAAAACCTTGCGGTTGATACATGGTAAATGGATTTCGAATTAAGGTCGCATAGAAAGGCAATGAGTGATGGCGGTTATTGAACTGTGGGAGTGCGCCTGAAGAGGGCACAAGAACCTGATTCGGCTTTCAATGTACTTGTCATGTAACTAGCAACTGATGGTCGTATTGAGTCTTCAACAACATACCCTACATTTCCACGTCTATGGGCCGTATGCACCAACGAAGATCTTGAACTCAGGTTGAGCCACAACTTTTCCATTGTCACATCATGCCCTGGCAAACCTGAACAATTCAAAAGTTGTGGCTCAACCTGTGTTAGGTATAATTAATCTTCGGTGGCGCATACGGCCAACCATTTCGTGAGAAGCAAGCCAGCCCAACCACCAAAGACTAATATCTGACCGATTACGTCACGGCCTCTACTTTCATGAAAATGTGAAATTCACCACAGCATACATGACATAAGCACTGGGGCCGGTTGCACAAAAGTTGAAAAGATAAAAGTCTGTTAATTTAACTTTTCCTGTTAAAATCCCTACTTGGTGTCAACTAACAAAACTAACATTTTAGGATAAGTTATAACGGCAAGATAAACTAACAGTGATTTTTAACTTTTGTGCAACCGGCCCCTGGTGATCAAGAAGCGAGGCATGTCCTAAAATCCGTGTCATCGGTCATGTCGACGTGGTAAAATGCTCTACATAATTCGTACTAGTGGGTTTGAACCTGAATAATCTGTTGAGTGACCTCTCAGATGTAAAAGTACAGTATACGATATGAAAAACGAATCTCCGCAGAGCGAGATNAATACAATATGACACGCAAAAGTGAATTTTACTAAGATTTTGCGAGTTATTGTGCGTTTTTGCTCGGCCAAATCGGGATTTCCCGGGGTTCCCGCCATTATGCCATACAGTACAGAATGTACAGTGCACTGACATGCATTTCGCTGTTCTGATGCTGTACGTCCACTGTGCGTTTGCCAGATTCCCAAAACAATAAAATATGCTATTATGGGTTTTCTGATGTAAATATGCGAATAAATTGACTTAAATATATTTATTTCATCTGAAATCATCATAAAATACAATAAAAGTAGCAAATATTTATCAGAGAAATGTCATTTCTTTAGAACTACTTTTACCGCGGAAGTAGTTCTTCCACACCGGCGCTGTGAGGCGCGACGCATCACATAACCGTACGCAAAATGGCGGATTTGACTGTTGTTCGTCAGGGTCACAAACCGACGCAACGTCACCAGGTTTTTTGGAGGCTTGTGCCCTGTTGTTCAGGTTGTGGGAGTGGAGACAAATCCGTAATGCCATCTCGTGCCACTGAATAAGTAAGAAATGTCAAGGTGAAGACCATTTTATCTCTTCGAGTCATATCTCCGTATAGTATCCCTAGTCATTATTACATTTCTTAATTAACGTCCACATCGTTAATAGATTTCTTGTTATAGGTGTTAGCGCTGGTGATCACATCTGGGATAAGCTGATTATTTATAGATGGACATGAGACGTTGTGACATAAACAACAGTAGGTGGACGGAATGGCCTTGTTGTATTTTGTAAGGGACGTGATGACCGACTCAGCAACGCGGAAGGCACCGGGAGACTCCGGGAGACACTTCAAATGTCTGGGTAGACTTGCCAACCAACGCCGCCAAATGGCGGCGGTTCTTTCGAGGACATCGTGAACTCCATCGCACATCATAAAATGATTCTAAATACCCGCTCATATGACACTAAAGGCTGGTTATTGTGTGGGATGTGCAGAAAGAGCTGCTCAAGATCCATCTGCGCACAGAGGAAGAACAACTCCTTTCAGCCAAATGACACGGACACCTCGATTCTCAACCACACCACTTTCAGGTTCGTTTCTGAACTAATGGGTTTTGAGGCAACACCGAAGGCTTTCTTATTCATGGGATTATCTCGCTCTCAAAACAAAACAAAGCCACCTACAAAATGCCACAAGCAATTACAGGCCAACTCATTCCGCAAACAATGACTTGGATACTTTATTTTCCACGGTGTAGTATTAAAAATCAAACTTAAGATTAGTTTTGTCTCTACCTCTTGTTTCCTTTGACAGTTTCACGAGGATAATGAGGACAGCTTTCTCGTTGTCATGGTTATGCTACTTTCCTTCACTGTTATTCATTTTTGATCAGTTGACTAACGCGAGTTCTCTTATCTACTCCGAAAGAAAAATGGGCGAGGTTTGGGCACGTCATCATGATCTTTTTGTCCTGATTGCGAGGTTTGCACAGCCTCATTTGCCTCTGCATCTTCGGTTCATTTCAGTCAATTCTCGTTAGCGCATCACAGCAGTAGGCTAAGTAAATACTAACTGTTGCCAGAGGATAGAAGCGTAAGGACCCATACGAACTTTAAAAAACGTATTTCTTGGAGCTTCAGGCAGAAATTACGATAGAAATTGTTGCACTCACAAGGAAAATGTCAAAACTAATCGGCATTCTAAAGGAAAGGTTACGTGTTGTATCAAAAAGAATGCACTGCAAACTTCATTCATTAAAATTCAACTCAGAAAGGTCGGATTTTTATTGTTTTAGTTGCGGTATTTATCAATGACAATGTTTCATTGATGAACGACGTCACCGTCGTATGTCGTTGATTAATAGAAAAGAGACGAGCATTAAGAGAACTAATTGACTACAGAGGGAAATTAACTCACGCACAGCATGCTGGGATTGTGAATGGTTCCCTTAGATCTGTGGTAAGATACCCTGGGAATGATTCGACGTAATCAAGTATATTGGTGTCGGGTTGAATTAGAGGCGCCACGGGAGTACTGGGTTTGTTTGTATGTTAGATTTGGGAAGGCTGTAGGATGATGTGACGGAGCTGGGTGGATTGGAAGGAAGAGAAATGCTTTTCCAATGACGCAATCTCGGGTATTTGTTCAGGGGCAGATGTGAGGGAAAGCTGAGAAGCAGACAAGGCTGTATTTACTTCTCTTTGGTTGAAATACATCTACATTTGCATACACCGCAAATAAATCCCCTAGCAACCAAGATGGCGAAGGGCCGTCGAAACGAAAGATAGCAGCGCCACAGCGGTGAAACGAGGAAATGCCTAGCAACCAAGATGGTAGACTAGTACCTGGTCCTACTTATGGTGTCGCTTTTGAATGCAAAAGCCCGATGTAAAATAGTTAGGGTCGGGTACCAGTCTACCAAGATGGCGGAAGACCGTCGAAACGAAGAATAGCAGCGCCACAGCGGTGAAAGGAGGAACCCAGACGAACAAAAAACAAAGCATAAATGTCGGCGACTATCGCATGATGTGAAAGACATTGTGGACAAAGCCCATTAGCAAATACTGTCATTATCAGGTTTTTCAGTGGTCATACTCTTATTATTGTGTTGATTAAGAGCTTGACTGGCCTGTGGTCGTAACTGAGAATGTCACGCAATGGAATGATGAGCGAGTAATCTTAGTTATATCGTCCCCGGATGGGTGTAATCCCCGATATATCTGTATCAATAAATGATGGCTTTGCTGACCATGTTCACGTACTGACCTATCGTACGGAGAACCGGATGTAGTAAACTGGAAAATATGGTATGTTATTTGCATATTGGGATTCGATACTGGTTGGATATTACCAATATATCAATAAACTACGGCCATTCCAGGACGGAGTTTGCCGATGTTACGGTAATGCGTTGACCCTGTGCGGAGCGCAGGCTGAAGTCGGCACACGACAATAGGAGCTGTCAGTCAGTTGACCAATAGGAGTCACTACGGTCCAATTCAATGCCTAGCGGACCCATTCGTGGTTGACTGAGCACCAATCAGGAGAATTTTATATGTTGTATTGGTTGGATAGAACTTTGCTGCTGCCGTCTTTTGGCGACAAGTGCGGCTGACTGCTCCTGTTGATGTCGGGTCATCGTCGTTCGCCACTTTTCGCATAAACGACATTCCCAGCTTTGACATCTTTGACCATTCATGCAGTTGACGCCTAGTGGCGCCTGACAACCTTTCCCAGACATGGCTAAGTCGAGGTATCTTCAACCCCACATTGAACTACCGGCCTATCGAATGGCAAAACATCCCGTGCGTAATCAAAAGAAATTTCGTCTGAATGCAATGCCGAAGACAGCTAATCACACTTCTTCTATTTGCCGTGGTCTTTATGGTAAATAGACCTGATAATCCGCGGCATTGAGAGAGGAAGATCGCAGATCCGAGGACGTTCGTGCCGTTTACGCTATCGAGTGTCGGTCGATAAGTCAGGTTCCATCTGACAGGTAGTTCGTCGCCTGCTTGACACGTGCTGTGACAGGCCTGCATCGGCTAATCTACTTCATATCATCCAACTGCATTGAAGAATCAAACCATGCACTGATATCATTATCTCATTGGCTTTTGTCCGAAATCGATCGAAGTCAACAGGCTGAACTTTTAAACATATCGTAAAGCTCGGCATTATTCCTCCACGAACGGAGACAAAACTATTTGGCGACATATTTCGTGCTTCCGAAAGCGGAGACAGGTGGCATTTTAACAGAACAGGACTGAATAAGACAGATAATGTTTCATTGTGACCAGGAGCAGCAGATGCCGCGTCCGTCAAACCGCAGACATTGATCACGAGTAGGATTGATTAGATATAAAGTGGACAATCAAGGGTTGACTTGGAGAGCTCCACTCGTCTCTGCCGTCGCCGCCTTTCTATTCACAACTTGCCATCCCACGATGAGCCCATCGGCGTCACTATACCAAGTCAATTGATTATCCGTACGAGGCGTATTCATTTCACAGGACAACTTATGCTATTCTACGGTGTAAATGGAGAAATTGCTATGGAGCCTTGAGCTCGTAGGGTTTTCATAAGAAGAACTAGCACACTGACCAAGCCAATTTGGACCGCACGAGGGAGTTTGTGACGTTTTTGGGATAACCGATAAGTGCATTCGTTTATTCGTTGCAATTTTTTGCAATAGGTTTTTGCGTATATGTAATATTGGATACATCATTTGCTCATAAAGGAAAAGGATACGTCAATAACTGTCCAATTACCATCAATTACCGGTGGTAAGTAGCACTTTCATCCAGATTTAATTTAATTGCTTCGATGCTTAATTGATTGAGAAATTGTGATTGATTGATTGACAGGTTAGTGGTGGAGCTTGTCGTCTTGGTAACGATTCGATATCTAATCTTTTTTGTAATCAAAATATATCTCTGCATCGGATGTGATGGCATCAACGATATCAGGACGAAATCTAATCCTGTTGTCGGCTAGGGTATGGATTACCAAAAGATACTAGCCGTACTTACACTACAAACGAAGTCCGGACTTCTCCTGCTTACACTACAAAATAGGTGGGCTTAATGAAGCCCGGGTCTACAAAGTGCGGACTTCCTAAACCCAGATGTCATGAGTGGGTCTAGATGAAGTCCGCACTTGGCCCGGGCTTCTACTTCAGGTGTAAGTGCAATTACATGTGTTCTTACATTGAGAGACCAGTGGATGTGACCTCCAATTCACCTGTGATTGCTGGGTTTCGTATTTGTAGTGTAAGTGCTCTGGTGGAGAAACCCGGGCTTCAAATGAGTCCGCACCTGAAAAAACCCAGACTTCTCTTTGTAGTGTAAGTACGGCTACTGTGCCTGTATCGTCAGGAATCAGAATCATCCACAGAAATATTCTGCTGGAATTATCAGTTTTCGGATGATGGTGACCACATCAGCAGATTTCTTCATAATATTGAGTTCTTACTCAATGCGGTTTACGTTATTACCCCAAGACCTACGCTTGTTCGTCGAAGATCTTTTCAACTCCGGGGAATATACAGCCGAGCTGCAGTTCAAGATCAGCGCTACAAGCAAATCAATCATAGGCCTAAAGTCTTCTCTACCAGCTACGTATCCCTTTAACACCTGGGTGAGGTTATCAAGGCAAAGGACTCACCCAAAGTCTCACACAGAACTGACAACCAAATTAGGGACCTTCTGATCGCTGATCTCAGACCCCAACCACTAGACCATTACAACTCCTCACGACATCAAACCGCGGAAAAGCCACCGCCGAAATCGTAGTAGCCTAATTACAGAAACGGGGATAGGAATCCAATCTTACAAGTAGATCCGCCATATCTTAATGGTCACGTTACCTAGTAAACTAGTACCATCAAATACTCATCCTTTCCCTCTGGTATTACAGTCATCGCCAATTTCGATTGGTTTTATATGAAATATTGGATATCGGTACAGCTACCCGGCTGGAATTTAATTTGAAGAGATTTATTTCATGGGGTTTTAGGTATATGCCAAGCGGTCATGGAACCGTAAACAACGTTCTTTCTTGGTGTGGCTGGGGTTTTTTGCTTCTGCCTCCGATGACAACCATTCCACTTATTTTGGCAACGTATTGTCTTCTTCTGATTCTGATTTCCCCAATAAACGTAACAAAAACGATGTTTTAGACACAGCTGCAGCTGCTTCTGACGAAGGTGGAGCTTCCCAAGAGTAAAGACAGAAATTAGCTACAGTCTGATTTTTCTTTCGCGGCTGAACAGCACGTGTTTCAAAGTCAATTAATTTCCGAAAAGAACTGAGTTGAAGACGGTTCATCTTCTTAGACAACAAGGGAAGAAGTGAATAGTTCCCATTTCCTCTACTCCTCGCTTCGTAGGCCAAAGCTTCGATTGCAAAAGAGAAGGTTTTATCCACCAATTTCCCGTCTGAATTCAGCCGAACATTAAGAGTTTTATCTCGGAAAAAAAAGCATTACTGTGGTATTTCATATCGCGGAGCGTCTTTCTAAAGCTTTGTCCTTTTCTCTTTCCGAAACAACTTCCAAAAGCGTAGCAGACGACATTGTCGGTCCCTTTTTATCCAAATTGATGACAAAAGGAAAGATTAATTCGAAAAAGGAGTCTGACTTTCAGCTGTCTAATGGATGTTGCGTACTATGTATATCAAATTGCTGGTTCGCTACTTCCTCTGATTCATGGTCGCTGTTATCTATACTTCATTTCCAATGTAGGCTATCGAACACTAAGGGAGTCCCCACACATATCACTCAGTCCTAGCCTTTCACTCGATGACACCGAACAAATATTGTTCGTTTTAAAAGTCAATGATAAAGTTCTCAATCAAAACATTGTGGTTGTATTCATTCATAGAGAAGAGGATGTCTGGCCTGGTATCACTTCATCTATTGATCCAGACAGTTGAACAACGGGAGACACCAATTTCTTGTGGCTGTAACCCTCCCCTTTCTGGCCACAGCAAATTAAAGATCTATAGAGGTTCTTCACGTGACGTCACATTTCCATGACGACATGATGCCGCCATATTAGCCGTCAAAATGTCAAGCGACGTCACGGCATGAACACAGCATCAACACACAGATCGTGACGTCAAAATGTCATGGGGACAGTTTTGACGTCGTCACCGGACATTTGACGGCCAACATGGCCGATTCTTTGCAGTCACGTGACCGTTGTGACGTCAGTGAAGAACCCCTATTCGGCTTATCAAGATAAATCTATCAGGAAGCTGGAGAACAATACCGCCACTTGGAGGCGCTGTGAGCGGTTGTACCTTTTTCGACGTCTCGTCCGACGNCGTATGGCTTCGGAGAGGACACCAGCACCAATGCCAAAGACGGAGAAAGCAGTGCGATCTCGTGGGCCATATTCATACGCATGCCTACTCATCAATGGTTCTCAGATCTTTTGGAGGATGAGATGGGTTTCCAAGGACGTCGTGACGCGATGTTATTGCATTGCTTCGCTCTGTTTTTGACGTCTTCGGTCGTGCGCTCGCAGCGCCGCCCTGCCGGGACAAATAGTTATGCGGGTTCCTCATCCACACAGAATCAAACGAAGCAAAGGTCGTCTGGTTTCAAAGTTTTCATCTCCAAATCATGTCGTACTTTGATCGATGATGATGAATGATGATAAATCCTGTTATTTGCAAATTGATTTCGAATCATGTTGTAAATGGATTTCTTATTCTCGTCTAGTAATCCTTTTCAAATGTAGCATGTTTAAATACAGCTGTCATTTGACAGCTGGGACAGAAAGCGCTTGTCTTTTCGAATGCTCATCACTTCTGTACTGTGGTGAAGAAGACTGGTTCTTGTTCGTTCTGCTGGGAGACGAAAAGTCAGACCCCTTGGCAACAGAGGTTCTTCACGTGACGTCACATTTCCATGACGACACGATGAAAATGTCAAACAACGTCACATGAACACAACGTCAACACAGAGACTGGGACGTCAAAACGTCATGACGTGATCGTTTTTGACGTCATCGCCGGCCATTTGACGACCAACATGGCCGATTCTTTGCACTCACGTGACCGTTGTGTTGTCAGTGAAGAAGCTCTATAGATTACTGTTCCTCTTGCCGAACATGTGATGCACTGGGACCAGACCTTCCCTGGCATGCCCAAGATGCCATGCAGTAATCTCTCCGAGGCCACTCCCCTATCTTATTGAAGTGTCTGGCCTGAGTAACAGACGACACGACATGAAACTAAATTGTGCATCCAGGATTCCAATTTACGAGCCCTGTCGCATGCCTCATCGAACTTGTCAATGGATTGGGGCTTAAATTTAAAGATTTAAAGCTAGGATCTGATACAGGCACTCAGCCGGTCATTTGAATCAATCAGGTGAGAGAGACTTCAAATCCAGCATGTGGATTTCAGGAGGAGGGGCGATTAAACTGCTCGTGAGATGGAAGTCTGAGAAGGACATTTCCTAAAGAGATTTTAATGCCCACCGATCAAGAAAATGTTGCAATAGACCGTAATGACTGGACGAAATCTGCGACTTGGTGTCCCTTGAACATGCAAAAGAGGAGACTTCGAAACCGAGCTATGACTACGGTTTGCTGAAGCTTTGTGCAGGAGGAGTGTATTGGATTTTTATATCAGGCTGAAGCCAAAGCATTGTTGGCCCTGGTAAGGTACTCATGCTTCCTCTCTAACTTGGTTGAGGTCTTCTACCAGGGTATGGCCAGGGATTGATTCATTCCAAATGGCCATGGTCGCATTCGAACACTGACCCTTCTGCTTTGCTATCAGACCTCCTTGGTGTCGCGCAGCGTTTGGGATACCGTACATTTTCCGGTCACTATTAACACCGTCTTCCCCGTAAGCGTCCTTGCCATTCGACCATGGTTGCTGACCGAGAGAATGGCCTGCGACACCTTCCCCACCTTGAACACCAAGTACACCATGCACACCATGCACAGAGACAAATGTTTGTGTTGACGAGCGAGATGCAGCCAATCACTCCCCTCACCCTGACACCGCAAACAATCAGTCTCTGCCTCTGCCAACGCTACTGCATCCGGCCAAAGATTCCTTCATCTCGGAGCGTGATCGACACCGTATGGACAGTCATGCCCCGAGAACTTGGCAATCAATTGGGTAACTTGTTCACCATTGTACAAATACTCCGGTAGGCAAAGTGGTCGAGTATTGTCGTCAAGAAGGCTAACGAACCCACGTTCACGACGCTTCCCCGGCCGGATTTGACAAAAACCACGATTGTGGGCAATACAAACGCTCCCCCTTCTTCTTGCCCTCAGGTGTATCCAAACATTTTAATTCCACACCATTGGTGAGGCAAAACTCTCAAGTTATCCAAGTTTTTGTGTGATCGTCACAAAGACAAAAGAGAAAGAACTAAAGAACTACCCGCGGAGCCAGAGCAGAATACAAAGTCAGTCTTTAGACAAGTTGTCGGCGTCGAGATGTGCGTGAGGTGATTCCGTCGTGATGGTCGACAGCTCACTTGTAGGAATCTCGACAACAAGGCGGAAATACCGAACATGTCGCTGATGTGCCCAGTGTCGGTGAATGACACCGCGACAAGGCGTTTCATCTCGTCATCCGCCAGCATCTAACGGACAAGATCCGCGCCGGGCACGGAACAATACAAGATAATTGGGATCAATTGAAGATGTACCTGATGATAGGTATTGCTTTCCCTTAATTAACCTCATCTGAAGTTTACACCTGACGCGGCGGTCATGTTCGTACAAATGCCGTTGATTGGATCGATTCAGTCCGAACTAACCTTCGTGTCGGATTGAAGATACGGTATAGTATTTCGCCTTCATCTACTACCTTTGTGATGACAGTCGTACGGCTGCATTGAATAATCAGCTTGCCGTAAACAGAGTTCGTTCGGTTTATCGCCACAGTCGGAGTGAGCAATAACCAAACCACTGCTTTGAGCACAGCGTACAGGATTTGCAGGCGAAATTCATACGGCGATGAAAATTCACTCCATCGCCCGACCTTAAAAGTTTCAGATGCGGACTGATTGATCAATTTCTATTACCAGCATGTTCTTAACCTCATAAAAGTCAGCAAGATATCTTAATTTCCTTGTCATTTTACATGACTGCGTTTAAGAATTGTCCTTTTAAGATAGCCACGAGACCCTGAACTGCAATAAACATAATTTCGCATTCGAAAGACCCCCGAGGCAGATTCTAAGATATCATTTGTCTAGGCTTTCACATCCGAGTGTGCTCTGGCATGTATTGAAGATTACCGACTCAGTGGTAAAGAGGAGAATGGAAGTGACGCTTGCTCATACGAATTGCCCGGTCACATTGGAATGGTGGCAGAATTATATATTGAACGACAACAACCACATCAAACATGGCCAATGAAGTCAGACTATTTGGCAGTTTTGGAAAAGACTTATGGCCAATTCAAACTTCCTCGCCTGCCTGTATGTGGAACAGAAAATGCTTTATAGTTGTTTATCACCAAGTTGATACCAAACAAAGCATTTTTCTTCCCGACTGTGGTTGGCAAGGAAGTATGAATTGGTGCCGTAACACGAAACGGCAGACGGACTTTCTTCCACCATGAATATGTACGGTTGGTGAAACCTTCCTCTGTCACGGATCCAGAGGGGGGTTGTGGGTCGCCCGCGTGACCCCCTCCCCCCGCTCACCACCACCATTTTTTTGTCAATAATTTGCGACAATAAGCAAAAAACCGCAAGAATAAAGCTTCTGCTTTGATACTGAGATGCCAGGAAATCGCGTCTACGGCCCTCTAGATTTCAAAATCTTCTGGGGAGGCCCCCAGACCCCCCNCCTGACCCCCTCTGCCAAAAATCCTGGATCCGCGCCTGCAACAAGAAGCATTATCGTTTGGAATTGTCCTGTCCATTTTAAACTGACGTAGCCATACTTTCTGATAAAGCATCCCGCTATGATCCATATTTTTGGCGTCATTACCTCGATTCATCACAATTTTCGTCACTGTTTACAAGCTGTAATTACGTCAAAAATCCACACAGCATACCATGAGTGACTGATGTAACTTTACCAAATTGGACAAATTCGGTGGGATAAAATGAATGTACGATATAAGTGTTTATCAACTGACACGTCCTAATGGGAAATCAAAATGATACCGTCAGTACTGGTGATAGAAGCTAAGTGGTGTCATGGGGCTGTCAATAGACGATATCACTCCAAAAGAGCGCAGCACCTGACGGGGTCAGCGTCATGACGTCCCGCACGTCATTTCATGATGTCCTGGGGCGAGACGAAAAAAAATCAGATTGTTTCACGACGTCATGACCGCCGAAACAACCGGATTTTTTTTCGAGTCACGTCATTGCGTTGAGCAACGACGTGCGGGACGTGATGACGCTGACCCCGTCAGGTGCTGCACTCTTTTGGAGTGATAGAGTCTATTAAATCCTTCGACCAGGAACAAGATAGCGGAATATTTAGCCCAGCTGCCAAATTCAGGGTCATCGTCCTCGTTTCGTGACGCAAGGAAGGCTAAAGGCGGATTTATAACTTCTGCATGACGCCGTCACCCACCGTTAACTAAAACGCTGGCACACGCTTGGCATGCTTGGAGTTGGTGTTTGCATTAGGCCAACCGGTGACGGCGTCAGCATGGTCAGAAGTATAAATCCGCGTTTAAGGGCCGGTTTGACGGGCGTTTTTATCGCCGCGATAATCGCCGCTTTTTTAACGCTCAGTAAAAACGGATATCGCTCCGTAGGTCGATACGTTTTTGGGGTTTTGACGGGCGTTTTGGATGCGATATCGCCAACAGCGGTGAAATCGCCGCGATAAAAACGCCCGTCAAACCGGCCCTTTATTCATGTTTGCTGAAGGCGCTGCACCACGGACTATTTTTTGCGACTTGGCTCTCAGTGGGAACAACACACCATTGTTGGTTTCCTCATACCGGTACGCTGAGACAATGCCACAAACAACAGCCCAGGTTCCATGGATGACTTGCAATAGAGACCCAACTTCGCTTTGTTTGATTGTCAGTGCGAGAACCGGATTACTTCAGGCCTTGCTCAGACGTGTAAAAAATCCTTCTTCTCATGTGCCTTGTCATATATCCGGTCGTAACTCTACAGAATACGGTTTTTATGCTTTTCTTTTGCAATTAGGCATTGTTGCACGGTTCCATCGAGAGTTAGAAAACGTTTCGCTGAAACGCAACTGAGTAAATCGTTTTTGACGTCTGCAATTCGAAACGAAAAAGAATCCCTCCTAAGGGGTTCAGAACAAGCGAAGCCACAGGCTGTTTTCTGATTACTTGAAAAAGTGCTAAAATTTTAGTGTTTTGACCACCGCAGTAGCGATTTTCTGGTCTTCCATCTGACCCCCTTCAGAGCCTATATACTTGTACGCCCACCTTCTAGTGGACAATAAGAACTCATTGCCTGCATTCGGCAGGTAACCACTGGTGATTCGTGCTGAGAACAGGGGCCGTATTCTCATGTTTACCCTTCCAGTAGCAGATGCTTCTTTTCGCGGGAAGTCAAAAAAGCCATGTTCCTTGTTTCTGGGTGATGGGGACGCAACACATCTTTCATCAAAACAGAGCAGTCGGAGAAAAACTCAAAAAAGGTAACCCGGACGGGAATCGAACCAGAGGTCTCCGGCGTGTCAGGCGGGGCACTCACTTCTACACCACGGAGGCTTACACGAATGTAAGCACCAGACACATCATCAAATCTGATCACCTCAATCGTGACAACTGGAGGGTCTCCGGTCGTCTTTGCTCCAACGCCGAATTAACAGGTGTGACGGACTTTGCCGATAGAAAATGCATGTTTGGCACCATGTGGCATATTGTAGGAGAAGTCCTATAAAAAAACACCAATACCAATCCTGTGGACCCACCGAAACAAGACCGCAAATGGCGTTGAAACTTCCGACCAAAACTTTCACTTGGATCAGCGGCTTAGCTATAGAGTTTCTCTACCCTCCAAACTCAATGACATCGAGGAAAAAATACCATACATTCAGCAGTATATTAAAGGAAGTGACTACGTTGACATTCGGCCAGTTTGTTTACTCTTTGTTTGGAGTACTCCATAACCTTGTAGAATGATCAAATTATCCCGTCAATGCATTTTATTCCACAGATTTTTGTTTTGCCATCTGTACTAATCCTGTCATCTATATTCAAGGCACGAAATTTCTTAATCGAATCCCACTTTATGCTGCTGAACCTATGATTTCTATGAAAATCACATCAGATCAGCCAATGCTTCACTTCTGATTCGTAGAAGATGAAGCGCCGACCGTTTGTTAATTTGATGAATGAAATCTCTCAGGATAAGATAAATTTCAAACAAATCCCTCTAAATTTCACCGATCGATTTAAGATTCTTTTTATAAATTCCAGCAATTGATCAAATTTCAGCTGTTTTTTCAGACGCCGCTTAAAATATAGACTTTCCTGCCGTTAGAGGCCGCCAGTTAGTGGTCCTAGACCGTCACAAAATTTGACGCCACAGACGTAAGTCATGGCCTCTACATCATTATGGATGACGTTGTGGCGTCCTCTTCTTCTCTGTGACGTCAAATTTAAAGACGTTCTAGGACCGCTAACTGGTGGTGGCCTCTAACGGCAGAAAAGTCTTCCATCACCAGGATTGTATCGGCAAATCCCATATATCTTTTATCTCTTTTTCAACATTTTTCAGGGTCATCAAGTTGAGTTCTTCAAATTCGCCCAAACGTGAACCATATCTGATCGGATTGAAGCGGACCTATTGGACTGGCCATCATTAGTTTGGCCTGTAGTCGCTGATGAGTTTTACAGAAATCCACAGCACCAGTTATGAAGGTAAGAAAGATGTGGTCAGTGTAACAGTAGTAGCAGTCCCCTTGAAACAGTAGTCCTGTTCCAGCTGTCATTTACATGTAGTTTCCTCTTTGACGGACGGACGTCCGTTACCGCTACGACTGTAGCCTGATTGGCCGAGCTCTCCTCGACTTCCAAATATTCCTCAAGAGATTATACGGCCGTTTTGCGTGGGGCAGTTACTTTATCACCAGACATTCCTGAGACACCTGTTTAGCAATCACTCTATACGGGCGAGGATCACTTTAAGTGACAAGCTAGAGACATGTCCACAGCTACACCAAGCTCTTCCAGTATTTCCTCATCAACCAGAGTAAACGTTGTGACGTTTTAGGATCTTTTCCTGAATGGTTTACGAGATTGATCAAACGTACCTTGATTAATTGGTCATTAGTTATCAGCAGCCGGATGCTGGGGCGTTACGGTAATTGTGGTTGGAGAGCGGTGACGATTCCTCTCTGGAAACGTCAAACATTTAAAGCGGAACTGCTATGTTTTTGTTTCTCACTCGGAGTGGTGAGCTTGGAGTGGAGCACAGAGCCTCCTGGCACCTCTGCGGCTGTGGGTTCGAAGCCCAGCCAGACTATTTGAGTGATACGAGGGATAAATCTTTGTTTACGCAGGTTCGTCCTGCTTTTAATCAGATCTACAGGTTCTAAACAAGGTTTTCCACTCAGGCCACCTGGCGGGGAACAGCGAACATCACGTGAAATAAGAATAAAACATTTTTCCTTTTTTAAGTTCTGTCTCTCTTTCTCTTCCAGGTTACATCAACGCGAGTTTCAACAATGGTTCATTCGATATCCTACTACAGGGAGCCAAGGATTTTAACCAATCAGAAACCGCCTTGAATTCAACAAGGACCTTCAAATCAGACTACTCCCTCCCTGGTGCTATCATAACTGGCGCTCTACTCACAACAATCATATCGATGACCATAAGTGGAAACGTGTTAGTTCTACTTGCCGTTTTTGTGAATTCTCATCTCAGGAGCACGACCAATATCTTCATTGTCAACTTAGCTGTGGCTGATCTATTATTGGGGACGACAGTCCTGCCCTTTAGTGCTACAAAGGAGATTTTGAACTACTGGGCGTTTGGCCAGACTTTCTGTGATATATGGGCTGCGGTGGATGTCTTGTGCTGCACGGCCTCTATCATGAGCTTGTGTGTAATCAGCATTGACAGGTACATCGGCGTCACGAGACCCTTACAACACTCCACCATCATGACAGAAAAACGTGCCATTTTGATCGTGCTTGGAGTGTGGATTCTTGCTATCGCCATATCAGTGGCGCCACTAATCGGCTGGAAAGAACCTCCGGACCAAAGCCCAAAGGTGTGCACAGTAACAGAACAACTCGGTTATGTAATATTCTCAGTCTCCTGGTCCTTTTACATCCCTCTAGTTATCATACTCTTAGTGTATTTTCGGATTTATCGCGAGGCATTAAAACAGTCGAAATTTCTCTCGACGGGGATTAAAACGTCCCGTAGCAAAGACGACGCGAGCACGATCACGTTACGGATACACACGGGNGTTTCCTTATAGAGCTTGTGCAGCGGCTCATTATGACGTCACTTTTGACCTGCAGCGCCCCATGCTGACGTCCCCGACAAAGTGCGCCACGTGTAGGTCGCGTCATGGCAGAAGCGTTGACGACAAAGTGCACCACGTGGGTCACCGACGTCGTATGACGTCAAATTTGACCGTCAAGATGGCGGATTATTCCGTGATGACGTCATCTGCACAAGCTCTATATATGGCTTACATCTTGACCAGTGGTGCAAACGACTGCACATACATGTAATTTTCTATGGTTGAATTGCCCATAGAGAGCCAACTCTGGACTGCTGCTGTCAGATCGATTTCATCGATGACGTAAAAAGCTATGACTTTCTGCTCCCTGTTTGAACGCAGGCATGAAAAACTTCATCAACCATCTTAACCTTTATGCCAATATCTTGATGGGTATTTCCCCTCCCAAGAGAGACGTCAGCATGACGGGAATCGACCCGATACGACTTTGGGACTACTTTTTTATAACGGCGGATATACACAGCCTTATAAGAGTAAAATGAGTAGTCCCACGCCACAACTTGAGCGCTATGCCTGCCTTGAACAACCCTTTTATGTATATGGCACATTTGATGGTTAATCTATGCATTTTAGGGAAACATCTCCCATGGCGGTCTCTTGACTGTCAAAATTGCTCTTGAACAGACTTAGTTCAAGTCCCCAAGGAAGGTTTTTTCAGCACTGATGTTGGAGTTTGAAGTATTGGCCCCAGGGGAGCAATTGAAATGAACTTGTGCTGCTATCTCAGGTCTTCTTGTAAGGCATAAAACCTGATTTAAGAGCAGAGTCAAATACATTCATAGACTGAGCAGTTTTTGCAAGGGATTTTGTGTACTTACATATGAAAACTTCCGCATTTTGAGATTAATTCTGGGGTAATTTGCATCGGCGCTTCTTTGGGCTGGTTGACAGGAAAGTGAGGCGGGTTTTTTGTCGCTTGAGTGAAGAAAGTAAATTTTAGGGAGACAGATTTACATGTTTCTGTGCACTGCCAGTCCTGTTTGCAGTGATTTGGGGCATTTCTTTAAAATTATTATTTCGTTCCCTTAAGTACAGTTCCAGCCGATCATCGTACAGTTAACATATGAGAGCTACGGGCTAGAATAGGCGAATGACTTCGCCATCTCACAACGAAACGCGTGTATAGTCGTTGGCGTTACATGTAGGTTGGTGCTTATCATTCTTTAAGACACATGGGCCCGTATGCATAAAAGTAGAATAAGCTTATTCCAGGTATAACCTAACGTTATAGCCTTGAGTTAAACCTGGAATACGCTTATTCCACCTTTATGCATACGGGCCTTGTAGTTCAAAGGAGGTGTCTCCAAAGAACACAAATCATCAAAGCTTTGCTCACCAGAGGGCATTCCAAACAATTACACGAACTCTTTTTTCCTGCGCAGGCACTTCAGGTGTTTTCGGTCGTAATGCGCATGACAACCGGGTGGATGGAAAAAGTGGAAGGTTTGAACAGGCAATATCTCGTGACAACATGTAAACAGACTGGGTAATAACTTCCCTAGACCCAGGGGTATAACAGGTGTTTCTATCTAAACCGTTTAATTGGAAGATTCTCTGCGGATGACAAGATTTCTTGCTGAAGAATTCGTTTGTAGAGCGGAGCTGCTTAATCTGAAATCCGTTACAGGAGTATCGACTGAGAATTTAAACTTGACGAGTGGAGTTGCTTCTGGAAACCTTTACGGTGAGGGGTGTGAATTTGTAATCTCAAACCACCTTCAAAGATGTTCGATACGACCCTGTCGTTAGGTTTGAAACACGGAAGTGTGGCAGGAGGGGGAGGGTCAGAAAGTTACCCTTTCCCTACATGTCGGGTCACGCCTATAAATTGTCAAAAGTCGAATGTCTTCCACTTTGCAGTATTGGAAGCTCACTCCCAACATTAGGGTGGTTTAGAAATCAAACGATAAACGTAAACTTAACTTTACGACAACGTTATTTTTCCTACTACACATTAGGCCCAACATGATTTTATATTGCATTTTCGGTACAAAGATAACGTTGTCGTTAACGTTTACGTTTATCGTTTGATTTCTAAACCTCCGTAATAACACAACCTGGCCGCTGCCGTCCTCTGCATTGGCTACAGTAGTGAGGTGTGACCAAGTCTGGCCAATTGCGATCTGAATGGTGGGTCTTCTCCGGTTAAAAACTCATCTCAGCTAACCGGTCATTTGGTAGACAAAATGTTTGGCTTATCGTCTGCGTGATGGCCAATCGTAATTGAGGTGATCGGATCAATCAGATATGTGTATCAAGAATGACGGCTCGATTTGACCCATTGCCGATCACTCAAACTTGTCCATGGAGAAATCAATGGTACTGCCGCTAAGCTTGAATGATTGTTCTTGTTACGGGCTAATATGTAGTAAACATCTCTCCCCCAGGCGAATGTGTGAGTAACAGTTTGCCGACAACGGCCGAGTCAGAGGAAAGGGACGATGTGGAATTAGCTGCGATAAGCTATTCTAAATACCCCACGAAGGATTACACAGACTACAATGTAGACGAGAAACCTTAGTACGTCGAACAACAAAACCACCAGCAACTAACGGGTCCCCTAAGATCAGAATTTGTCCTGAGACACATGATACAAACGACAGACCATAGTTTTCCCGGTTGAATTGCCCACACAGAGAGAACTAGTGCCAGAAACGTCCAACATGGAGCAGCGCTTTTTGGTGAATAGTTGACATGGTTGTTACGGGAAATCCTTCGTCCTTCCCTACAACAAAGTCAGTGACATTTCGGTCTCAATTGCCTCATTGAGAATACAATCAAATTGAGCACAACATTGTTTACGAGGCCCTAATCCCGCCAGTAATGTGCTAAATGCCATCAACGACAAGAGCTAAGCAGTATCAGCGGTCATTACTACTACTAATGAGAAGATAAATAAAAAGGCAATTTCCAGAGTGTTTGCCTTTTTATTTATCATATATTGTGTGTCAATTTTTGTGCTTTTCATCTCTTTGGACTAATGAGAAGGAGAGCTGTAATACCCAGTTTATATTGTCCTATTGCCTTGAAATTAAATTGTCTGGTGTGGCTTTGCTAAATGTTAAACCATTAACTAGTCGAAAATGTAAATTCTTTGACTTGAAATTTCCAACCCTTGAAATTGGAATTGAAGTAGCTCCTAGCTCCTTCTTACTAGTTTGAAGTGAGGTAAAAAGGTCACCCCATGAGGATGGTCACAGACAATGCGATTTTGTACGTAGTGTTGCAAGCGATAGTAAACAAAAGTCGTCTCCGAATTTTGCAAATTTTCGACCCCAACCGGGATCTTCCTCAGGCACTTTCTAGTTCAGATCCGAGTTGCAAACGAAGATAACACCAAACCAAAGGGTGTGCAAAGCCATTATCACTGCTCTAAGGGGACAATTTTTGAGATTTCCTTTTAGTTATTAATGTTGTTGACGACCAAGTGGCATTCATAGCCAAAGAAAACCACAAGTTCTTTCTGTGCGCGCTGAAAAAAAACACATCTATCATTGTCCGAATTCCTCCGCGGGGAACGTGCGCCGTAGACCAAATCTCGTCGGACTTCGCCACCAAAGTCTCGCATGAACGAGATTGATAAGCAAGTAACGCGTCATCAGATTCACAACTAATTTCATCAACTAGTAATTAAATCAAAATAAAACCTAACGTCTTCATTACCATATCATGAATAGCTCTAAATCTGATCAAAGCTATCTTGTTGACAAGAAATAATCTTTCTCTCTCTGTCCGTAAGATTTGCCGGCGAAAAAAATGTAACGGGGTAATTACCCGCAAATGAAGCACCCGCGGAAATAGTGGATGTCGGTCGCAGAAGAATGCGTTTGTAATGGAAGCCTTTTCGGGGGATGAATGCCAATCGGAGACTATCTGCGTCAAAGGCACTTCCGGCGAGCGCTGTGGTGCTTCTGTGGCATCGCTCACCGCTAGATATGCTCAGAACAGAGCCTGGATATTCTCGCAGACGATGGTCTCTCGGCGAAGGGTAAAATAGAATACGACAGAAGGAGGTTGCTTTCCTTTGGGTGTTGGGGGATCCTGTTGCAAAGGGTCGAATTGCGGCAGAAACTATGTAGAGCAGAATGACGTGTGCCCCGGCTCTCAGTCCGGAATTAGTGCTGTTCGACATCTTGAATAAAA
>NMRB01000027.1:151406-169225 GCA_002633025.1 Notospermus geniculatus | reverse complement strand
GAAGAAAGTCCGATTATGCCATTACGGATGATGCTGGATAGATCAAAACGGCGGCATCTCCTCGGGAGTCATTCGGACGAGGAGGAGACGACATATCATGGGGACGCATCGGATGAGGAACAGCCCGTAGAAACGGGGAAAACTAGGCGAAAGTTGGGAGAATCGAAATCATTATTAAGTGGATTATCTTCACGTACAAAAGTAAACAACAACAATCAGAATGGTCGAGTAGGGCACGGAATTCATATGAATCCCGTCCCTGATATTAAAATATTCGACGAAACTGAGAAATCGACCGCTTGCTCACGTCATCAAGACTTGTTTGATACGTCACAAAATGTGTGCTCAACCACAAGTCTTTCCTGCCAAGGGAAGTCACGGCATAAAACAGGATACTCAAGAGGGATTCCTCGGGCGAAAAGTGGATTCTGGTGATTAACGCCAAAGGTTAATTAATGTAGACAACTAATTGGCGATCCATTGATACTTTATATTTGATTGATTGATTATTTATAAGACGATATTCAGCTTTTGTGTTTCGATAATGAGTTGTGGATGTGTTCGGCTCAGGTGGTCTTAGGTGCGGTACGTGTGTATTACGTAACGTTTACATCATCATTTACTAGCTGCACCAGAACTCTGCAGTCATTTTTGACGCAAAGAGTGTGAGAACAATTCTGAAAAGGGCCTAGTGGGTATTGGCATGAGCAGTGTTGGCCCTCTTTTCATGATACGGAGTTACTTCGATCTCTCCAGACGTTTTTGCACGTGGTATACCAGACTTTGACAAAAGCTCTCATTTTGATTGGCCATCAGCCAGTTCAACTCGCACGCAGATTGCTGACCAAAGAACATGACTTACAACCTCACAGACATGAATTTGGACGATGTGCGCCGGCAGCTCCGGGGAGCGCATATGATGTCAGTGAGACGACCTCCCAGACATGACGTAGCATATGCGCTCCTCAGTGCATTAACATCAGTTCAGGACTTTTTTGCCCGTGTTCGGAAAGAATCGATCCCATAATGGCAAAATTAAGAAAATATAAAATCCAACTTGAAAATTGAAAATGTCGCCTCGTTTACAGCGAGACAATAATCACCATCATAAAGAACAAAAGCTAGCGTCATCTCAGATGCACCTGTGTTTAAACAAAGAACTGCCATTAAATTTGAAACGAGGCAAGGTATTACATTTCAATTAATTCAAACTCATTCAAAGGATTACTGTTAAAACCTTTTAAGACGGAACTAAGACCACAATCGGTAAATCAAATGAAAATTGAACCGGTTACGTCTGAATTTCTTTTTGGCAAAACTGGACACTTATCCAGTTTTGCCAAAAAGAAATTAGACCTCTTAGAGATCTGCAGAAGACCGCAATTATGAAATGCGTTCCGAAGCTTTTTAGGGTATTGGGTCCTCGTCTGATGAAGACTATTTCTTTTATTGCCGATGTTTGACGATGTCAAACAGGGCTGAAACCACCAGTTATCAACCCGAACACTGTCACGTGATAACCTTGATATTCAAGGCAACTTGCCAGGGAAACACGCCTTTCCCTCTATTGTATCATAAAGGAATATAATACGCTGTGGTACAGCCGACAAATTTGAGTTTAGAATATCAGAAGGGAGCCAAGGCACATATTTCAACACCCTAATGACTTGGTGAAAGTTTTCTCTCATGCGTCGGCAAAAGTTGAAGTTAATGGAGCATTCATGTCTCATTCGTTAGAGACATCGCTCAACGTCTGGTGAATCTGAGGCTACTGTGAAAAGGGTGCAGGGCCTGTCGTTTGTCAACTCCCTTCCCTTGACAATTCATTCTCAAGCACTGTAGGCCTATACCATCCTCATCATCTTATTTTCATCGCTCACATTGTCTGCATGATCATTGGTTAGATTTCCTGTCATTATTCTCCAATCAAACTCATTCAAGTATTTGCTCCTCTGATTTGACCTATCATCATGATCATCACACCTTACTTTGAAACTTCGAGCCGAAAATGCCATGTCTTCACTGGATCATATTTTTTCCAGTCGACCGCCAGACGAAAGGCGATTGGTGCTGCCCAGTGAAAAACATTCAATCCGTTTTCACCGGATTGATTTTTACTGATAAACCAATCAGCATTGTTTATTCTGGCGAGGCCTTCAGCAGCATTAGCCAATCAAAAAAGCTCATTTCTTTTTCACGAATAGCTCAGTCGGCATGAATTTTGGGTTTTTGTCCGATTGAATATTCTACTATTCTCATTTCTCAGAGTAGTTGGCCAACATTAACGACCATCATCATTGCCCTAATGATCATCAGCGTCCGTCATTTCAAACATTCATCATCATGTCATACCATCATCAGAATTCCAAATCACTTCACTTCTTTCAATTCAATCAAAGACGTCTCGGCCATTTGGATTGGAAGTTTAATCTACAGATTCCCTCGGGAATATTACACTTATAAATTAACAAGTAGCGCAGCAGAGTTGTTGCCTTTTGTTATGTCCTATGCTGGTGGTCGTGTGTTTCGGTGCCCAAGCAAATGCATGTCCGGGCAGGCCTACCCCTCCCGACTGTCCCATGGCTTAACATCAAAGAAAGAATGCCTTCAAATGACAGCTGAAATAGATGAGTCTTAGCGCTACCATGGCGAAGGTCGTCCTTATCAACTAAACATCAATTTTCTTGCTGAATCAAGTGACAAAACAATTCATCAGTAGCTCAGCCTGGCAATGGCAGATAACATCTTACCTCGGCTGCAGTACATTGCTATTTTTTATCCATTGATTTCGGCAGGAAAGTATCAACTGAAGCAACCTTGGGCGAGGTTGGTGATTTGTATCTCTCACAGACTTACGAAATTAGTTAGTCTATATCAGTTGAACACATTTGCATCTCAAGAATGTTTCAAGGGATCGAGACGCACTGCTCAGTAACACACACCAGGACTTCCAGTTTACAGTAACGTTGTCGTCATTGACAAATGACGTTTGCCAAGAAGGCATTGGTACCCGGTGTAGTAGAATGTCATGTACCCCGATATGAGATGTCCCCCAACAAAAGATTCTGACGGAATAAGCGGCAGCTACAAATAGCCGGACACTAACAGACAGGAACTTCTGTCACGAGATGTCCCCTGAACAAAAGAAGCGGACATCTGGTATCGGGAACATCAGATTTCATTACACCTGTCTCTAAATATAAAATATATAGACAGCCAGCCCAGCGCCCCTAGCGGAGGATCGGGTACCAATCTAAAAAGGCCTGAACGTCGGCTCATCATCATTCAGAGATCGTGTGTGTTGCAAAAAACACCGATAAAGATGGCAAAGTGGGGATAATCTATTTGGAAAGCGACTGAGAGAAATTCATGCAAAACTGCGTTTATCAACAGGTACGACCTTTCTGCCTCAGCAACCGTGGTCAGATAGGGACTTAATAGTTACATGTAGGCCGAGACCACTCCATCAGGCCTGCCCACTTCGTACACTGGTAACTGTAGGCCTGTTAGTTATTGTAACCGTGTATATCACATGAACATAAAACGAATGTTTGTATTTGAAAATTATTTGTAATAAATTGTTCTATTTCAAATTCACGACTTGTTTACTCCATCGCCTGCAAAAAGAAAGTTAGTTACATGTACATGTAATACGTAAGGCATGCAATCGCTTCGCCGTTTTACGGCCCAGGGTAAACTACTAGTATTCAAGAACACTACATTAGTGACACAAGCACAGTTCGTCAAACATGCACCAGAAGCAGCACAAGTAAAGGTGCTACACCACGAGTCTTTCTCGTACATGTCGTAGGCCTACGAGTAGTTCTTTGGGCAATTTACCATTGTTGATGCCCTTATTACACTAGGAGCACCGACAGAAACAACAGCCCATTCTATGGCCGTTTCCCACAGACATGACAGAGAGTCAACTCCACGTATGAGAGAATGATAACAGTGTGGATATAATCGGAACATTGATTATGAATTGGTCATATTCATGCCATGCGTGACACGTGACCAATGATCATTTACACGTGAAATGACAAAGTCAAATAGTTTCTTGCAACATATGCAAAGAGTACACACTAGTATCAAAATATTTATTTACAAGAAATATATTCACTGGGACACACTATCGCCATCTCTACAACATGCATTGACTGACACACAACCACTAACCAATCGAAAGTTTAATTGCAGGACAGAGTCAGGTTGCATGTTACTCTCGATCTCAGCAACCTCATCTGGCGTTCTTCAACGTCGAGAACTTGAATCCGGATTGCCGTCGAAACTGCCAGGCAGACGTCGCTGGTTTCATCTTTCATCCACCTTGTCAAACATGCAGATCCTAGATGTCACGTCCATGACCGTCCATCCTATTCACTCCTTTATCTCCTCCACTGGTATTCTCTCCCGGCTCTCGAACACTTCCGGTTCCTGCTCGGTGCGCCTGACATACATAGGTGGCGCCATTGTCTCGACGATCAGGAGGATCCACACTGAAAGAATAAAGGATTAAAACTATCATCAGAGCCTCCGTTCAGAGGAGCCATCCTTTTTGACAAATAACTACAAGTCTCATCACTGTAGCTGCTGTTAAGAAGGTGTCTCACGACCTCAGCTTAGAAATGAGCCACATTCTGGCTTTTACCGTCGGTCGGTGCTGCCATCTACACTAGGCGCCTACCACCATGACCACGTGGAGTCGGTCGACGCGTCTAATGCGCAACCCCGAGCTCTTGGATATGAATTACGGGACGGTATTTCAAAATTATTTCAATACGGGTCGGTACTACCAAAAATTCATAAGCTCGCTTATGAATTTTCGGTAGTACTTACCTATAAGAATAAGGACTGAGGCAGCACTGGACAAGTAGAACCCAGGGTGAATCTCGATGTTTAGATTATAGAAGGGTACCTCCGTCCCTGCAAACAGTTTTCTGATGAATACAATAGTGTTGAAAATGGCAAATATAACATAGAGTGATATTTTACTTATCCACGACATGACTTCGTGTGTGGGGAAGTAGTAACTTGCCCTGACACTGAAGCTTGTGATGAAGCCAGTTATGACCAGACCACAGCAGATAAAGTTTGGTATGGTGATGGCAAACTTCAGTAGAAGAGGAGCAATGATGCGGAAGTTGATGTCGAAGTCGAACAAGTTAAAGACCGGAAACCGCAACATGCTGGTGAGGTCTTTCCAGAGCTGGATGAATTCTGGTGAGATGATGGTAGGCAGAAGGTCCTTTAGGTTCAAGTTAATGTCAAAGATGCAATCCTTGGTGTCGTTCTCGATGTCTTCTTGGAGGAGCTTTGAGCTGTTGCTCTCTGAATCGAACTGGCCACTGAAAGTACACAAAAGAAGAAACGAAAAAAAAATGTGAGAGTTGAAAATCACGAATACCTCTGCTAAGGAGGACACGACGACGACAGGCAGAATGGACATGGAGGTAGGCCTAGGCCCATTCCTAGGTGGGCCTACCTGATCATCGGTCAGTTAGGCCTATTAAGCTTAGCGCACATGTCCGACAAAACTCAATGCGTTAGGGGTGTCTTAGGGGTGTCTGTTAAAATCGACTGTCCTGGCTGAATGACGAGTCGACAGCGTTGGGTCAGTCGACTTTAAAAACACCCCTAACGGATCGAGTTTTGTCGGACATTGTGCGCTAAGCTTTAGCCTTTAAAACTAGGTAGAGGGGCCTAGGCCTACACCAGAATAGAATTTAGGTAGGCCTAGGGCTCTTTATCTGTCCGTACATGTACCCCGTAGGCTAGGGGGTAGGCCGATTACTTTTCACTTTATTAGAGCTCACTTCATTCATTGATGTCAACTGTGTTGAGAGGCATATAAATGCAAACGCAAGATGGAGTGTTGAACGAAATTGGCCACAGATAGGCCTACACCGTCAGGTCACGTGCCAGAAACTGTGGCCCTACACTGAAAAGGTCGCACTGCGTGCGCTGTGGCGCCGCCTCACCTAGGCCATGCCATTTGGCCGGCCATTCACAGGCCTAGCTGTAGGCCAATAAATCTAACATTCCTGCCAGGAACAAACGTTCCGACTACTTCTAACTCTTGCAGCATACCAACATGCATGGCAACAGTACTTTAGGCCTACAATGTACACATAGGCCTACAATGCATTCATTTGTATACGCTACGGTACGGTACGGGGCAGGAAAGAAATAAAATGTGACATGCGTTAATTAGCCTGTGACAAAAGTCGAAAATACGGCCGATTTATATGCCTATCAACACAGTTAACCTCATAGAAGTGAGCTATAATAAAGTGAAAGGTAATCGGCCTGGTCAGCCAGTCCTATTTTTTTGTCTTCACTTCTAATTTCAGCAATTTTGAGGAGATCAGGAAATTTTTCGGGCAAATAAAATGGCGGAACTGGCTGACAGACGGCAAGACTGGTCCCTGTCCCACTCGAACCGTTCCGCCAATAGGCTGGTTCCCGTCTTTGCCGCTACACTCGCGTGGCGCTCATTAGCGGAGCGGCTCGAGGACAGCTGGTCGGCAGCGTTCACGAACGTCAACAGGGCAACTTACATCAATCGTGCCCATTTGGGCTTCAGGACGGGGTCAAAAGTTATCCACTCCTCCATCAGGGCCTTGATAGACAACCCGACAGCAATGATGGTGATGGTGATACTCAGCGCCCAGGCTCGAGGTGGCGCTGTGTCCATCATGGAATCTCGAAACATTTTCATCCGATTTAAAGATTCTTTTAGTTTCTGCATCTTGGTCTGTGTCCGCGTGGACATATTTCTTTTCCTACGGGTATCTCTGTCTGGGATCCGTAACCTCATCTGAAGACTCTCTTCGCTGTCAAGGACACTAGATGGGAGGTGTCTCCTGGTATCTAGAGAAAGGGGAACACGGGTTATTCACCCCTTGATAACGATCAATCATTTGCAGTGTCATCCCAGGTGTAATATCTGCCAATGTTTCCGCTTCAATCAGTGTTTCCCCTCATTCTTTTATTGTTCAACGACTGGGGATTAGGACATAGGTCTATGGGTAGCCTACGAGACGAATTCGAACATACCATATCCCAGGAAAAAATGAACCATGAACGTTATGGTTGAACCATGAAAGCTGCGACCAAATAACAGTGAAGTTCATTGTAAAACTATGAGCTTCACTGTTATTTGGCCGCAGTTCATACACATGCCCGGGGTACACATGTAGTTCAACCATTAAGTTCATGGTTCATTTTTTCCTGGGATAACCGTAGTAGGCCTATAGCAGACGATTGTGTCTCGGATTTGCATTCCTAGGACTCCCCATTTCTTTCCCACGGGTAAACATACCTTTGCTAAGTGTTAGGCCTACAGGATTTGGATCCTCGTCTGGGCGGAAGATTGAAAACACCGCCTGAATCAGGAAAATGGTGGAAGCAACCACGGCGCAGGAGTAACAACTCTCCACGAACACCCAACCTCGTTCCTTGATCAGTTCGGCTGTGGTCAAAGGGAGGCCGTCTGCTATAACTGCCAGCTGGAAGAAAAGGTTAGAAACCCTACAGCTCAGCGACATGAGGAAATGGTAGGGGTAGCCTACAACGACCTCAATGTCGGGTGACCTAAACATGATCACAAAGCGGGAGGTCTTCGATCTGTGTTCGCTCTCTTGTTGTCTAGATCGGCGTCCAGTTCATCACACAACCAATGGGAGAATTTCCTGCCGTTAGAGACCGCCACCAGTTAGCGGTCATAGAACGTCATAAAATATGACGTCACAGAGAAGAATTGCCAGCCACAACGTCATCCATAATGACGTGGACACCATGACGTACGTCTGTGACGTCAAAATTTGTGACGTTCTAGAGGCGGCCTCTAACGGCAGGAAAGACTTTCATTCAATACGCCATTTACTGAACATGTCTACTCACCATAGGACCCCACCATTCGAACAAGAGAAGCCCAGCTAAGTTGAAAATGAGGTGTAGAACCGCCGTCCCGAGGACCAGACAGGATTTCTTTCTGCCCATCATTTGGTTCCCACTCCGCAGTTTCCTCGGCCAAAACGCGAAGAAAATGACGATGATTCCTGTCAGGATGACTGGTAACAGGAACATCAACTAGAAGAGAAGGAAAAACCTAACTACAGGACATGTCTTAGGAGATCTTTCTATAGAGAACTCAAGGAGTAGCTCATTCAGCGATTCGCTTGATCCTTTCAGACCAGTTGAGAGTACAGGCCTACTATGGACGTCGAAATGTCGACTTACCATTCCCATATTCTCAAGCGAGATCCCGACCAAAAGTGGTTTCTTGACGTCGTTCACCACGCCTTTCACCTTCCTCATGGTTGCTCCCAGTTTGTAGAAATGGGACTTGTATCTTAAGGCCGAACGGGCGAAGTTCCTCATGTACCTGGCTATTCGGAGGACCTGTTTCGTTGCTTGCCCAACGCCAGGAATGATGACAGCCACCGCCGCGCCGGCAGCTGCTGCTGCCATCTGCTCGCAAGTGATGTCCTTGAATTGTTTCTCAGCAATTTCTATGAAGTGCGCCAACTCTAAGGTGACTTCATTTAGTGACTGGTTAAACTTCCTCATCGTCTCCATAAAATCCTCAAGCTCTGGGTCCGGTTCGAAGTGGATTTTAAACCACGGAAGCGGAAGAGCCAGCCCAGCCAATACCAAACCACACAGCGATACAACCACCGCAATTACTTCACTCAACCTCAGCCACTTTCCGATATGCCTGAAATTCTTCAAAAAGCCCGCGATCCACGCAATCTTATGGGTCACACGCTTCTTCTTCGCCTCGGCGGAGGTGGTCAGTGTGAAGGCAAATACGGGAATTACGATGGCGAACAACCCGGCCGTGTAGAGCGGTACCACGACCCAGACGAGCTCGGTCAGCAGGTGGACCAAAGTCAGGGCGTTGATCACAACGTATATCAAACAGGCTTTTACCGGTAATGGTATTTTGTCGTTGGATTTTTTCACGATTCGAACAATGATAAAAAGAATGAGGACGAGGCAAAGGATAATCTGTAGGCATTTGTCCATGGTCGCCCGCCAGCTGGCAAGATTTTCCGTATCCCGGTGTATGGTACTTGGGGAGGTGAAGATAAGAGCAGAGATGTGCAGGCACAGGGCCGTTATTGGAGGGACTAGGCAGATGGCTTTCACGGTACGTGATGACGCTTGCTTAGTTTCGAATAATCTGAAGATATATGAAAGAAACGATGCGGTGAAAACTGTCCTGTTGACGTTGCTAGAGAATCACTGGAGCAAGGTGAGAAAGCAGCCTGTCTTAAGTTTCCATCTTGAAGCACAGTTTTATACTACATGTAGTATATGAACGGACGCACAGGAACAGAAGACAGCGGACAGCCTCTCTCACCTGGAGAACTACCGCTACTGGGAGGCGCTGTGAGCGGTTCTAGCGTTTTTCGACGTATCGGTCCGTGTTGCACTGCGTCAAGGACGTCGTGACGCGACGACATTTGCTCTGTTTTTGACGTCTTCCGTACAACCGCTCGCAGCGCCGCCCTCTCGGGATAAAAAGTTATGAGGCTTCCCCATTCCATCTAACTGAGTGCAAATGTGGGTCTTTTCTACATAATGAAAGACGGCACAGGTTAGATATCCGCTTACTCGCCCTCTCTTCGTTCTTCCGCTTCGATGTCGGGGGTCCAGGCATCGGCTTGAGGCTTCTTAGATTTCCTGTCGTAGTTCAGCCAAGCATGGTCCGAGAATCCAGGAAGGTTTGTGACGAGTACCATGATGATGCCACTTACCAAAGTCACGAAGGGAATATCTAGAAAGAAAGGATTAGACTGGTTCTCGTGTTTGTCGCTCCACTCCCGCGGCGCTACTGTCCGTTTCACTGTTGTGAAATGAGCACCATGGGAGTGGAGCGGCAAACATAGGAACCAGTCCAAGAAAGGATGAGAAATGTTGGGAAGACTGATATGTCATCGTGATCAACCCCGCACCCAATTTGTCCGAGTCAACCCATTTGCCACAAGTGCAGCGGCAACGCTGCACAACAGCAACGCCCTCTACCTTTCGAATTAGTTCATGGTGCATCGACAGATCTTTCTGTGTATCACAGCGTATCACGACACGCTGCGCAGTTCGGTGACTTCATGGAATGGAACTATACTCACTAAGATAAACCATTGCTAGTTCCTTAGACCAGGTTTTCTCTATGAATGTCTCAGCCGGGGTCGAGTAGGATGAACAGACGACCATGATAAGCAGGGACCTTGCAAACCACGGTGACAGGTCTATCTGGGCCATGAAGGTACTGGAAGAACTCAGAGCACCGTTTAGGGTGGACCACGTGACCACAGCGTCACCAGCAATGATCAGACTTGCTATCACTTCGAACGCGAATCGCCTGAAAGACAAGGGGCCGTATTCTAGAAGCTTCCTTAATTCTAAGGTTTACCTTTAGCTATTGTTTGCAGGCCAGAATACAAAAGCTTAAAGTGGACCTTGCAGTTAAAGAGGCTTCTAGAATACGGGCGAAGGTGTCGTGGTACCTACTAGACTTCCTGTCAATCACATCATACCTGTGACACGCTTTCAGCATAACAGACTCATAATCGAAACATTGCTCAAAATTGTCGGAAGTCTATTTAGGCCTATGATAATGATACTTGGCAGTTGAGTTATAGTCGTCTGATTGTTCTGTAGTTAATTTTAATGGAAAGTAATCATCGACCTCAGGCCAGGACTTCATTAATGATGGAAATGCCCAGACAGGAAGGTGCATCCCGTTGCTCTAAAAGGTAGCATTCCACCACTGATTTTCAAGCTGATTTTGCGTTGCGACTTGCTTTGCAACTGGGTTGCGTTGCAACTGGACCCTCGATCGCCGCAGTGGACTCGCTACACTGTAAATCTAAAATGTTTAAAGTCTGAACACGAAACTAAACGGGAATATGCAACATATTTTAAACATCTAAACGCGTTTAGTTCTCCATATTACAACAAAATAGATTAATGTGTTTCCATGACGGCAAAAAATTATTAAACCGACTGATTTAGACTGAAAAAGTGACAAAAAAAGCGTTGGAAGATGAAGGAAAAAAGTATAAAAAGGCACGCAGTAAAGAGTGAATAATACCGGCAGGCAGATTCGATCCAGGGCCCACCTGCAACATGCATAATCTGGACCAACGCTCTAACCACTACGCCACTCGGGCTACACGCCCTGGCCTGGAATTTTTCTTTGGGTAACTCGGAAAACCTGTCTACTGTATTATTTCCTCCTGAACGTTAAAGCGTGAAGTTAGACCTGGAATAAGTTTATTCCACCTTTATGCATCTGATTTATATCTTTTATATCCTGGGGGAAAAAAATTCGCCGGCGGGAGATATAGCGAAACGACAAATTTGACCAATTCCACCCGAGCCGTGAACCAGCCCTAAACACGATGTTCAGGATTCCTTCATGTTTCGTGTTTAGGGGAAACTGAACGAGATGTTTATAAGTTAAACAAGACATTTACAAGACATTTAGATTTACTGTTTTCTAAATGCAGTGTTTAGGTCATCTGTTCATTTCTAATGGAAAACTAATCGCGTTTAGATGTTTAAAAAGTGTTGCATATTCCCGTTTAGTTTCGTGTTTAGACTTTAGATTTACAGTACAACAAATGATATATTTCGGCATTTTAGGCAACAAGACGTATGTTTCTAGGCGGATAGAACGCCTGTCCTGATGATATGTTCAGTTATATTCACGTAATGTGTTAAGTTGTGTTTTGTTAAACACAAAACTAAACGCTAAACGCGTCACCTGGATTTACAGTGTAGACGTGATTTCCACCAATGGCGAAGATGTGGTCAATTTCAGTCGGCGACTGGTATCAGTTCCTCGCGATCGTATTCAAGCGCAGGTAGCAGGTTGCAAAGCAAGCCGCAACGCAGAAAATCAGCAGTGGATTCCTAGCTCAAAGGACGACGGGAAAAAGTGAAACGCGGTCCACAACGAACCCCTTCAACATCCTGAAGAAATCAGGCCCTAGCCTGACTCCACGAGCTAGGGAGCCATGCTAAGAGGACCTGATTTCTTCAGCATCCTGACTTACATGTATTCTAAAGTTCCAGCGACATAGTTTTCCCATGAGTATCCGCCGGCTGTCAGCCCAACCGGCGGAAACTTCAGATGTAGAGTAATAAC
The DNA here is from genome assembly GCA_002633025.1 of Notospermus geniculatus. NCBI lineage: Eukaryota > Metazoa > Nemertea > Pilidiophora > Heteronemertea > Lineidae > Notospermus > Notospermus geniculatus. The sequence continues at coordinate 157,062 of NMRB01000027.1, read as the reverse complement.
GGTAAAGGCGGCAAGGAAGTATCCAAACCGCAGAAAGCCAAGTATGACTCCGGTAACATTGTGTAGTATGTCACTCGTTGCTTGTTTCTTGGTCGTGCGGCGCCATGGTCCTTGGAAATGTTTTAAGGATACCCGGGACATCCAGCTGGATAAGCTGGATCTACGGCTTCCGGATATGCGGCTACCGAAACGCCCTGGAAATATGAGGGTTTAAAACTTTATGTTTTTCGTTGGCCTTTTGTTGGTGGGAGGGGTAGAGCGGCAGAATCATGTCCGAGTGGCCAAGGTTAGTAAGCGAGTCTCTACTTTTCTCATCAACTCGTCTGAAAGGATTCAAAGAGCTGCTTTGAGTTGCTTTGAGTTACCGTTCCGACTCGAGAGAGACTTGGGTGATAAAACATTCTCATCACTATATGCCTAGTAAAAGCATGGAGATGTGGGTAATGGATCAGGCATGCCGTGAAGAACGCATCGGAATCTCATGGCTGTGGTGCAACGGATGTTAGATGGTTCGGAGCGTGGGGGTCGAAGGAGGTTAATCATTCATAATGATGGATGCATGTCTCACAATGAGGTATTCATGAGTAAAAACAATGAAATACATGTATAGAGAGAGGTTCTTTACCTGACGTCACATTTCCATGACGACACGATGCCGCCATATTGACCGTCAAAATGTCAAGCGACGTCACGGCATGAACACAGCGTCAACACACAGATTCTGACGTCAAAATGTCATGACTTGACAGTTTTGACGTCATTGCCGGCCATTTGACGGCCAACATGGCCGATTCTTTGCAGTCACAAGAGGTGGGAGCCGTTTTAATCACTGGCAACTATTTATTAATGATAAATATGAAATGAACATCAATTAAAGCGACACTTCCAGAACACTATCATGAAAAAAATACGTTCAATCGATGTTTATACCTCATATTCTTAGTACACACCATCAAAAACCAAACCGTGATTGTCTGTAAGTATTTTCCATCAAACGGCGGCAAGTTTCCTGCCGTGGCTGCGGACCACTCATTAAACATAATATTTGAATACTTTACCTCGCTTCTTCCGGTATGGCCATTATCATGGTGTTACATGTACGTACATGATAGCTACAAGTGCAACGTTGAGCTCTTAAAAACTATTCTGCGAAAAGTGGTGTGAATTGCTGGCTAAAGTATTTTACGTAAACATCCACTTAAAGTTAAAAATTCGCTGATGGGATTTGTATGGTCTCTGAAAAATGTGCCGGCTGTTTTCCTTAAGCACCTTGCTGAGTAGGCCAACTGAAAACCGTAAATTTTAAAGGCCAAGTACCTCTATCTAGCCTACTTCGGTCGCGTATCGTCGTCCGACGTTCGACATCTCTCAACGAAAGTCGCTGACGCGAAACGAAGACGTTAGATCGACGGGTAACCCGTTTTTACTGGACCCTGTAGACCGTGGTTATAGCAAGGACGCAAGCCCTATTGTAACGAAGGGTAGTTTAAGCTCGCCACAAAATAGACTGATAGGAGGAGGGATAAGCCCGGAAAAAAATGCGACATACATGAAACATGTGTCAATATGTCTGTTGAAGACTCCTCAGTCACATAGTACTACAGCGCCGCCCAACATCTTTCTCAACTACGACTCCAGATCATCGTGACGACTACAGCGCCGCCCAACGTCTTTCGCAGCGACGATTCGAGACGCGAGATAATGACTTTCAAGGTCGTTATCTTGTCAAGTCTTTATTTGCAGATAGAGGGCGGGCATGACGGGAGGGAAAGGCAGGTTAGATGCATGTGAAGGATGTGAGGATATTACGTACCAAGGAAGGGTGATGAATGGGCGGAGTCCATCAATGAAGGAAGAGAGGAGTGATGGAATATGCTTGATGTACTGCACGACAAACTCGTTTCCATCATCATTATCTCTTACAATATGCTAATGATCATTGATTTCTTCAGGTCTTTGTAGTTTTACCTGAAACGAATTTGCGTTCAAGTGTATCTCGCCTTCTCGTTTTGATTTTGGGAAAGTCGACAGAATTACCGTCGACACGATGACGTAGTAAACCGAGGGAGAAAACAGTGTTGTTCGATCGTTTTAACTCGTGAAGTGTTCGTGGGTCTATGAAAACTATTCTGACGGTATATTTATTATAAATGAGGGAGTCGCTTTGCTAATGGTACCGGTACTCAACTTGAGAGTCGAGCTGTGGTTTATTTCAAAGTGGGTGGCAGTATATTTTAATTTTCCTCTTAGTACATGTATGTATATTGACCATTGAGACATGCATACCGTGGGTAATGGAAAAGTAACTGCCGCCAGAGGCCGCCTGTTAGCAGTCCTAGGACGTCACAAACTTTGACGTCATGGCCGTGGCCTCAACGTCATCATCGATGACGTCGTGACGCACACTTCTTCTCTGTGACGTCAGATTTCATGACGTTCTAGGACCGCTAGTGGTGGCCTCTAACGGCAGTAAAGTCTCCAATTCTAGGAAGCAATGGCAGGGACGTTTAGTAACGATGATGATCGTCCAATATTTGACCGCTGTCACACGGCCGCTTGGAACCGTGCCCAAAGTCACTGAAAACATTTTTTCTCAATGTAGGTCTACGTTTTGTGTGATTAGGCCTGCCGTGCAAGATTTGCTTAGTGATAATGGAATGAATGTATGCATCTATAAGCCTGTGGATGTGTGGTGGTATGGGCTCGTGAAAATCTGTGTCATGAAGTTGTTTGAATTGCACGACCGGGATGAGCCAATGACAAGATGATGATGGCATAATCACCCATTACCGATTCAGTGGCCTACATTGACCGTATTGACAACAACAAAGGGTGATATATTGGTTTCCAAAGATCTCACAATGGGAGCAAAGAGCTTCCGAATCTAGAGTTACATGTACATGTATACAAATGTACCTCCTTTACTAATACAATGCGTCTTTGCCGATCTATTCCCGCGGCGCTACTGTCAGTTCCATGTGGCGCCGCGGGGGCGTAGCGGCAAAAACTGGCACTAGTCTAGCATGGCTGTGCACTGTGCGATTTCCTTTTTTGAACACGCACGACGAAAAGAATACAATGTGGAATGTTTCAGGGTGGCCGTTTGTTCATTTAATCAAATACATGTATAAACCTGTTTCTTTTAAAACCTGTTTTTTTATTTAGGTGTATTTCGAAAAAGTCTTGTTTTTTTACAGAATCTGGAAAAAAAACAAGTTTTTTTACAGTTTTTTCCAATTTGCCGAAAAGAAACTAGGCTTTTTAAAAAACTGGTCTTTTTCAGTAAATGAAAAGTTGGCCAAAAAACCTTTTTTTTTAACCAAGATTCTTTGCAATGGAGTAAAAGAAACCTCGTTTTTTTAAATCAGGTTCATTTGATTAAATGAACCAACGGCTTGCCATAGTGGCCAGACCAGGCCAACTCCCTTTCATCCCTCCAGAACTGCCGCGTTTAAGAATGGGCCGTGACGTAACACGTAGGCTACAGCCTTCACCTCTATCCCGAGATAGAGATTCAGGTGTAGATCTAATGCAAAAGGGCGGGGCGGGGGGTGGAAGCTGTTCTACCAGGGCCGACCGCACAGAAAGTCCGATAGTGCTACCGGCGCCTATCGGCAGTAATAGTTATAACGCATATTCCCATTACTAAACAGCCGATAGGCAGCGAAAGCACTATCGGACTTTCTGTGCGGTCGCCCTGGTTGCCACCGATCGTCTTGCCAGCCACCGCAGAGGCGATATAGAGGGTTTGGTGTGCGGTGGTTGGCGACAGATCTGTGCTCGGCGACAAGCGATTCCTCACGCCAAAAGGGCCGTGATGCCCATTTCGTTTAGACAATGTTTGTCTGAATGATGGTAAACTACGCTACTTGATTTTTTGCATTCGAGGGTTTTAGTAGAAGATTAAAAACTGCTTACCTTCGCGAAATGTCATGGTGAATTTTGATGGTATCCGACCTCACTACCAGGTTTCGACTGAGGGATGATAAATGTAGGCCTATCTAGGTTATTGGCACTGATCATTGCAGCCCAGTTAATGTCCGGGTTTGTATCAATGGGTCTAATGATCATATGATATATAATAATTGAACTTCCATACGTAGAAACAGACAACTAGGGTCATCGATGTATCCAAGTTATTTGTTTTCTTCCGCAATGATGCCCATTCAAACGCCTACTGCTACGGTGTTCGAGGAAGCGGTTTTGATGAAGTGGATTCTATATAGTACGTCCAAGGGAAGACGGTCAAATATGGTATTAAGGCCCGTTTCCACTATAGCGGATCGTCCGCGGCGGTTTCCGGCGAGCGTTGCGGTTTTCACAGGGCTTTGGATAATCCTTCGGTGGTGTAACAATACAATGGCCTATTGATTATCCCAAATGCCTGTGAAAAACGCTCCGCTCGCCGCAAGACGCGGCGGAATCCGCTATAGTGGAAACGGGCCTTTTACCACTTCAGCGGATTGCGCCGCGGCTTGCGGCGAGCGGTGCGGTTTTCACAGGCATTGCGACAATTAACACGCCATGTATTGTTAAACTAGGATTATCCAAAACCCTGTGAAAACCGCTCTGGCGCCGCAAACCGCAGTGGAATCCGTTGTAGTGGAACAGGCCATAAACATTTTCGTAGGTCTATAACCGGGCCGTTGCGAAAACTCATTGAGGGAATTGCGAAGTTGATTCATCTGATCAGCCTATATGTACCCACTCTTTCTTGGAAAATATTGGGGCTGCCGCTGTGCTATTATGGGGTAATCTTGTACTTGAGGTGCTTCAACGCATACCAGAACGTCCAAAGGTCACCGACATCGCTGGAAACGACAAAAAAGAAGCAAAATAAGTTGTCAATCAGGGCAAACGAGAGAAAAAGTTCATTACAGTGAACCAACTTTATTTTTGGTTGAATAAACAAATCAATGTTAGAAGCTCATTAAATGCATTGCACCTGGTATAACACTACCCATCAAGTTGATGGGCTATTAAAAAGTGTCCTTGTCGGTACTGAAATTCGACCGCGGCAGGTAACAAGAGGGATGCCGAATATCATCATTTGTTGAAATGAGGGGAACAGCGCTGGTGATAAACCATTTTCTAGTGTCCTGGAGAGACCGTTCCAATGTCTAGCTTGAATCTGTCGGGATTTTTCACAATTCTCTTTTGTTTTCTCCACCAAGGTAAGTACCGCTGCTTTCCGCTACGATTTTACATCCAGTCAATGAAACACTGGTGCCATTGTAGCAGATTTCGTGAGCTGTCGTTTGTGTAATTTGTCAAGGTCAAAACGTATCAAAGCCTTAAAGCCAGCAGCACACCAGGCGATATCGCAAGCGATACGATCGCCACCGAGGTGTGCGCTGGACAGCGATGCGTGGAATCTTCTCGCCAGAGCGATGCTCGCCCAATGTCAAAAAATACCATCCGATATCGCCTCGTCTGCTGTGGGCTGGCGAGAGGATCGGTGCCAAGAAGATCACTTGCTGTCTTTATGTTTACGGTGATTTGACATCTGTTTTCACAGTGCATTCCCAAACATGTTACAACTCCTACGGTAGCTGTGACAGTTCAGCGCGGGGCGGACAATGTCAAACGAGAAAATGGCATATGAGTACCGTCTGCCCCAAATCTTGCTGGCCAGAGTTGTGTGGTAAGTCTCTTA
>NMRB01000027.1:112180-148849 GCA_002633025.1 Notospermus geniculatus | reverse complement strand
TAGATCAACATGTTTCTTTGTGTGTTACCTATTGTCACGTCGCCGCTTATTCCGTCAGACAATAGGAGGAGAACACTCACAGATTGGGAACACTAGCAGATGTTACACCGTGACGAAACGACATAGACTGGTTCCCATCTTTCGTCGTCCGCTCCCGCGTTGCTACAGTGGAATAAGCGCCAATGGAGCGTAGCGGCAAAGATGAGAACCGGTAGAAACTACAGTACTGCTCACAGTTTAAAGTGTGGTCCTGAACCGGCCAGCATCATTTTCACCGCCCACGAAAATGGAACTTCCGATATCCGTCCCGGCTTCTGAGCATGCGCAGTACGCTACCTTCACTGAGTTTGTCAACTCTGACACGGTCGTGCAAACCGCAGCAGGCAGGATGCCGAAGCGAAAAGGGCGGCCTAAAAAGGTAGCAAATGCCGACCAGCGGCTGTGGATTTGTCGACGTGGCTCATAATAAAGAAAGAAATCGGTTTTAAGACGAGTTTGTGTGGCATCAATATCATATTCCCGAATGACGGCGGCGGATCTCGCCGCCGGTGAAACGTCAGCTAATTGTGGGCCTTCTTCCGAGAAAAGACCAACTTACCTGGCAACCAAAGTTTTGCTGGATATTATTCAGAAAAGGATCCTGGCAAACCAGAAACAGATATGGTGTAGGCTGGGATAGACTGGGAAGAGGAAAGTGGGGCGGAAAGTGACGCCCGCAAAGTTCAGGATAGGATACATGTCATAGGCCTAATCCTGCCCATGTGTTCATCGGTTGGCTCGGCTGCAGTGAAAACGTCCCGATTCAGCTGACAGTCACTGCATCCCCCGGTCCAGGCGAATGATCTACACGCCTGGCGCCCGCTGGTGTATTCCCACGCGTAACTTTCCTACGCTTTGGGGTGCCAATGTGACAGGAATCCAAGTCCAATTTTGTTGGTGACCGGGAGATTGGCATTATGACGACAAAGCAAGCTGGAAACGCCACGTTCATTGGTTAACTGCATGGAACTGACGTCATGTAATTGACCAATGAAATGTAGCGATGATTGTTCCGACGTGTAAACGGTATTGGTTTGGAAGTTCTGCACTAACTGAAGATGAAGTTGGGTCAGATTGAGTTAGGTGTAGATAGAACACGTGGCCGCCGTGGTCTTGAAAAGGTGGCACGTGACCCCGGCGCATCTGTGGGCGCACACCAAACTCGTCTCGAACGGAAAATCCTTCTTGGTTTTGCCCGTCATCGAGAATGTTGACGGGAGCTCCGCCTCCGTGACCTTCCTGTACACAAAGTTTGGTGGGGTGTTGTCTGTTGGATACCAACCAAAAGCTGCAAGAAGATGAGTCGAGATTCATCGAAATGTAAGGTGAAAGATGAGGCCTAGGCTCCGCAATATCAGCTCCTTCCTGGACTGGTACTCGTCTTTGTTCCAGTCCCGCGCCGCGACAGTTGCGGAACCATTCGGAACGACCTGAGGCGAACTGCTATCTGTCACTGGGCGGCGCATTTCACCTCGGACACAAGTCCAAGGCAGCCATGTTGTTGATCATCAAACCCACGTGACCGCCGTGGGACTATTTTCGCCGAATTTTGGCCCGTTAAGATGTTCAACCGTACTTGCTCGATAAGTTGAGGCATATTATATATAAACTTACCGGTATCTCACCCAATCTGCCAATTATTGAGCAATAACGCAACGTTTTTATGCGACCTATTTAGTTCATGCGCAGGTGTGATGAGGCGACCGCATCTGAATTCTCACAAACGGGCAGCGATCGTTGCGCGTTCAAGATGGCTGCCTTGGACTTGTGTCCGAGGGGAAATGCGAGTATACTATCTACGGAAATTGCCGAGCAGTTGCCTTCGGAAGTTCCGAATGTTGCGGAACGGACAGCAGCGCCGACGGAGTGGAGCGGCAAAGATGGAAATCAATCTATCTCCGTCCAATACTCCTCATCGCCGCCTATTCAGCTCTCAAGCCTAGCGCACATTTGCGGCAAAACTCAATGCGTTAAGGCCTTAACCCACTGTCGCGTTTTCCCGCCGCGGTTTCATCACTGCCCGACAAATCCTTTGTTATTTTCTCGATCCGGTGCCTTTTAACAAAGCATTTTCTGCCGGTGCGTTTTCCCGCTGCGTGAAAACGCGTCAGTGGGTTCGGGCCTTTAAGGCCCGTTTCCACAGAAGCGGTAGCGTGAGCGTTTTGACGCTTCGCCCATTGTTTGGAAGCAGAGCGGCGGAAAATAACAAAAGATTTGACGCATCACGCAGCGTGAAACGCGTCTGTGGAAACGAGCCTTTAGGGGTGTTTTTAAAGTCCACTGACCCAACGCTGTCGACTCTTCACTCAGCCAGGTCAGTCGATTTTAACAGACACCCCTAACGCATTGAGTTTTGTCGCAATGCGCTAGGCCAAACGTTCACTTACGTGTCATTATCCTGACGTACATGTGTTTATCTGTGGCTGCGGTTGCAGTGCAGACGTCTGACTTCAGCTGACAGTCTCCGCTCCCCCTGGTCCACACGAATGACCTGCACGTCTGACGGCTGGTGCACTCCCAGGCGCAAAGCTTTACCGTCCGCCTTGGAAGTTGAATAAGGTTTGTTCCGGTACAGTCGCCAGCAGAGTAGGTGTAACCACGAACTATATCTGTAAAGAAGCGACTATCAACGCACCTCCGAATATCTCAGCCAAAATGTAAACTGGAAATGTCACGTGTGTCTCAGTTTGAAAACAGGCAGTCTGCCACGCTTTTTATTGGTCAGTCTATTTGACATGCCCCTGTCGATCAGTGAAAGTGTGGCGATGGTTGCTCCGACATAAAAACGGTACTGGGGTGAAAGTCCTTCATAAGGTACGCTTAGGCAGCTTGCTATCCATCCTGAGAATATCAGGCATTCTCACTGCTCGCTCCCTTCGTCACCGCAGATGTGTGTGGTGACGAAGGGAGCGAGCAGTGAGAACCTCTGATGTTCTCAGGATGCTTGCTATAATGGGCTACTAACACAACTGCACTGCCAAGGTGCGCTAGTAACCATGAAATGTCGACATTGATGGAATTGTACTTCAAAAATGATGCCCAAGTTGGATCCTCATGCCACCAATCACGTTAGTAACCATATGCACTGAAAAGCTGTCTGGCAGTGCCCTTTAAAGGGAGACATGCGAAAAACATTGCCCGGCGGGCACAAGTTGTCTGAGTTGTAGCGCCGTCTGTTAATACACGGTGACACTACGCTATATCACAGGCGCCTGTAGAGCTATCAGTGAGTTAAGAACACTTTTCTAACCAAACGTACCTAAAAAACACAACACGTTTCTAAAAACACACCAAGCTCATAAATTCGTGAGCTCGGGGTGTGTTTTTTACAAACTACATGTAGTGTTTTTTGGTTAGATACGTGTTCTAAGCTCACTAATAGCTCTACAGAGGCCTGTGATATAGCGTAGTGTCACCGTGTTTTAACAGACGGCGCTACAACTCGGACAACTTGTGCCCGCCGGGCAATGCAAGTCTCCCTTTAAGGCCAGCGGGCCTACTCACCAAAATCGCTGATAGACTTGTCAAACCAGTTATTCCGGTAGTTTCCGTCGGAGGAATCCGCACACGTCAAGGACTTGGGAAAACAAGAACCCGCAGCAGAATTCCACTGGAGACCCTTACACCCGGAACCATAAGACTTACACCAGTCAATACAAGACGTCAGTGTCCGCCCGGTAAGGTAGCTGAGGTCTCCACCCGGGCAATCACCCTGTCTGTGCATGAAATCTGAAAAAGAATTGCTTCAGGTGGAAGTAATGGTTACTGCGAGATACAGTTTCGATCAGAAGGTAATTTTCGTAAAGCACCCAAGTTTAAAGGAGCGCGGTATTGTATCACTAATGCGTTGTTTGAGTGCCGACGTTAAGGGAGCCACCTAGCGGCAGCAAAACGAACTACAAAAATGCATTCCAAAATGTACGTAGTAAATCGGGTCAATTCGCCGACAACGTAGTTATAGAGTTGGAGAGCTGGGTTGGAGAGTGGCGCGGTGGCGCCGGCTGTCGAGAAAAAGTGGCAATGCCGTGGTCCTTTAACGCCAACGAGAATGCCAAACTCTTGCCTTGGCCGCTAATGATTAAAAAAAAGACGAAATCAAAAAGAACCATAATATCGACTATTTATTCATTTTCAGGAACTGAAAGTGGTTTTCATTTCATAACTTTCGCATCAAATTGCAATTAGAATGATAGCTAATGAAGCAATGAGTACCACCACATTACACCATCACCATGACGACGAGGTGAGAAGACCAAATTTGTTAAGTGGAGGATGATTTCGGAAGCCATCAAGTAAATCTACCAGAAACGCTACCCTAGTGATGTGGTTCTGCCGGAAGAAAACAACCACCAATAATATCATGGTAGAGATCAACCGCGCGAAAATGACCTTTGCACCTAATTTGCATATTTACATGGCTGACTTGACGCCGCCATATTGACAGGGGGCGATGTCAGTGATCGGACTCGGGAAGATGACACTGAATACGGTCGAGGGGTATGATGACGCTCTGAAGTTCGTCCGTACGACGTCGAAGGCCTACTTTGATGGACAGTTCTATAATATTTAATACTTATTTAAAACCTGACATAGCTGCAGCAAACGGCATAGGCCGACTTTAAAACGACTCAACACTTTCATACAATGAACTTCCTGTCCTATTGGCTGCAATATCGTCCAATGACAATCATTCAAGTTATTTCACCGCGGGATAATTACTACAAGAACCTAACAAAGTGAGAAAACCAGAACTTGACAGGAAACCCCCACTTGATTGGAAAACGACTCTGCGAAATGCTTTCGTTCCATGTTAATTTCTGCTATTTAGTCCAATGGGGATCGCTCAAAATAGTTTCACCGGGGTGCACTTTTTGAGAGCGAATCAGTACAATTCAAATGTTTAGAAGGAACGATAAATAGTCAGCAATCATCTATGATTCTTTTAGAAAATCTGTGCTCCAGTTAACGCTTTCTTACAAAGGTCTCTTGCGCTACTTCCTGCCTTAGTTAGATTCAAAGAAAATTGTTTGGTTCTGGTCCATTTACACCTGAATCAATACTAAGTAGTTTTTCGTCGGGACTTCCTGGCGTTTTTTCCGCGAGGAAATTGGAAATACGAGAGTCTACAGATTCGATATTTTTCTCACCATCACTGCCTGGCCTAATGGGCCCCGTTTTGTGCAGCACTTTGTGGAATCTGAAGGGTACTTACACAATCAAAATCTGCACTACAACTAATTTGATGTGGCGTACATGTATTTTGAGACGTTTTTGCTCCGAAACACTCAGAGTATTGACTCAAAAAATAACGAACACATCCAAGCCACAGAACCATGACAACCTTATCAGAGTTCCAACAGTTTCCCTCTTAGGAATGGCAACACAAGCCATTGACCAAGATTTTAAGCTAGAAAACATGCTGTTGCTGCCTTTTTTAAACTGTACTCCCCAATAGCCGTGGTTACACCTGTCTGAAAAAGCCCGGATTTTTCGAAGCCCGGTTCTGAAATAAGCCCGGGCTTTTTGAGCATGTACGTGGCATGTATGGGTTTTAAAAGCCCGGGCTTTATTTAGACACGGCGATTCATAGGTGTAAACGCAAAAAGCCCAGGCTGAGCCGGACATTTATGTAGTGTAAACAAGGTAAATATTGCATCGTGTTTCCAAACACAAGCTAATAAAGCCATTTAAAGTTTGCCGACCTAATCAATTAGTCAGTATTAAATATCGATTGATTGATTACAAGATAACTATTCGGTAATCATTACTCTTGTTTACAAGAAGGTTGATTTGTCCGCTAAAAGCTAGCGGAACACGTTGTGCGGTCACCGCATCCGCTCAAAAAGGTGATAGTTGGTTCGGAAGTTGTCTGGACTGGAAATCGTGTCTGTGAACAGGTGTAAAATCGGCGCGGAACGCAAAGATGAGAAGCCCCGTTTCCACTACAGCGGTTTCCACCGCAGTTTGCGGCGAGCAAATCTTGGCCAGCTGCTATGCTGACATGACCGAGACAGCGTGATCGCAACACCTCGCCCATGTCGCACTCCCAGCCGTCACGGAGCGCGGTGGGCGGGGCAGTGGGAGTTCGGCGGCAAAGACGGGAAGAAGTCTAATGTTGCTCAAAGTCTCTCTGGTGTATGCCTACTCACCATAAGGCAGCATGTCAAAGTAATGATTCTTGGGGTCGGCAGTCGACACTGATGAACACGAGTCTGACTTTAGACTACAGGTGCCCGTCTCGTGCCACGTGAACGCCTTACAGTTGCTGGTCGAGGAGCAGGCATTGGAACATTCTTTCAACGTCTTTCCAGCCGAGTTGCTGATCTCAGTAGCTCCGGTGCAGGTCCCTTGGCGGTAAATTGCACCGAGGCCGACTGAATCTGAAACAAAGTGGTGTCTTACATGCCATCTACGAAACCTGAGTAGGCCTAGGCCTTCTTGTCGCAAGTAACCTGGACGCGACAACCTAGGGACAACTGAGTCAACAGCAGCAGTTGCGCCAATGACAGTTTTGTTGTAGGCCTACTAGGCCATCAACGGACTCGTCACAGAACGGGATTCGAATGGAAGCCAGCTGAAAGCCATGGACACAGGCTGGCGTCTTTTTTTTCTGGCTTCATACGAGGAAGAAGTTACAAACTCCGGGGCAGTGAATGACAAAAAAGGAGCGCCGCGCGGCGACTCGTGGGGCCGTATTCTAGAAGCTTCCTTAACTCTAAGGTTTTGCTTAACGTGGACCTTAGAGTTAAGGAGGCTTCTAGAATACGGGCCATGGTTGCCGCAGAAACAGTGTAGTTAATGTGGAGGTACCTACCGGGGACTGTCAGTGCCACTGCGGCGATGAAAGACAAAGTAGAAAAAGGTATCATGGATTTCATCTCAAAGAGATGAAAAGCACAAAAATTGACACACAATATATGATAAATAAAAAGGCAATTTCCAGAGTGTTTGTCAAACACTCTGGAAATTGCCTTTTTATTTATCATGGATTTCATCTGGTGAAATTTGGTCGGAGATGGTTAAGATGCAAAATGTACCCGGTACCTTTTTTTGTTAGGTGATTGGACTGCCGCATCGTCATCAGCAAGCATTTTAAGAAAGTTCTGCACGAGAAATGAACATTATGGAGGGAGCGAAATATGGTAGCCTACTTGGTCGGGCTCTCAACGGGGCGTTACCTACACATCGAGGAAGCGTTGAACAACTGACCTGTTTGTCCAAGAAGAATTACCAACGTAACACATGATCCCAAAGTGAAGTTAGCGAGAATTCGGAATGCCATTTCTCTGGATACCTCAACCCTTCTGAAGGTACACGGAACCTGCATCAACAAGTTATAGACTGCATTCCTCAACACATTTTGCCCATTAAATACCACGGGACGTTGTCAAGTCACAAAGCGGCTGTGGTTGATCGGTGTGGCTGATTGCTTCCAAGCGAAGCGAAAACATAAAGCGGATATCGACGAAGTGAGAACAACACCTTGACGACGTTCCTGTTACATCAGGCCGGGAGACGGTGTCTTGAAATAAACCTGCCCCACACACAAGAAAATCAACTTCTCCTGACTGTATCGGTCGCTTCACTTGTCAATGGACTTTTATTCATTATCAATACTTTGTCTGGTGCTCCGTCGGTTGTTAAGATGGCGAATAAGCAAACTTTTTTTGCACTAAACTAACCGGCGGCAATCAGCAGACGGTCAATCCAGTGATAAGTCCGTTTCTACGCCAAATGTTTAAGGAGCCAGATGCAATTTATGTGAAATTTCGCAAGGGTCTCTAAGGGGTTTCTAGGCGGCCGTTTTGAGTCCTAAAGGGTTAAGTTAAAAAGACTGCAGGCACGCGCCCCCTTGGAGGAAGTTGACCAAATTTGCAGTGAACCATCGTCAATGTCTCCTCCATATTTCCACTGAACCGTTTGCCGATATCTCCAAAGGTTCAAGAGTCATTGCCGTTTAGGCCCTCTTCCCTTTTTACCAGGGAGTGGAGATAAATTGTAACTTAGGTTTGTTACAAAAAATGAAGAATGATACACCAATAAAATGACACCAATTGTCTCCTGTTGTCTTGATCAGAATAGCTCGGCAGATGGCCTGGAAACTTTGGTTACCTCCTGTCCTCAGCCTAGTTTCACTTAGCCTAGTTCGCTCCATCCTGCATTCAATGGAACATCACGGCAAATTACGACAGAAATTGCGAATGCACTCGGCCTACCCCTGAACCTTGTCGAACTTTCTCTGAGAGAATCTAGTATGGTGATAATTTGTAACACATGAAAGTTACACTTTATCGCCAGGAGATTTTTTGTAACAAACCAAAGTTACAATTTATCTCCACTCCCTGGTAAAAAGGGAAGAGGGCCTAAACGGCAATAACTNATTCAGGCATTTCCCTGGAGAATCTTATTGTAACCATGCTAGCATTTCCAATCATATCTGCAACTAGAACACAACAACAAAATGTGAGGTGGTCTAGTAGGAAAACCTGTGGGATATCACGTTTTAGGAATGTGTTAATGGCCTTGGTGAACCCACACATTTCAATTGCTGAAATGTACTACGTACATGTAACAGGTGAACAGTAGCAGATCAATGCACAGGCAATCTGACAGCCCTTGTTGATCATTCAGCGACATCCGATGGGTTTTCCTACACCGCCTCACAAATAAATGACAAAGATTATTTACTACATGTCTATCATTTTATTGTTAATTTTTTGCACAGCTAAGATCTGAAATCAATAATGTTATTGATTTCTCCTAAGATGTATAAACCATGCTTACGACAACATCGCTTTATTTTACATCGCTGTGACATTTACAAATTGTGCCAGTGAAAAATTCATAGTTGAAAACCTCAAATGACCAAAGATACCCACCCCACAATATGAACCACATGGCTGGCTTCCTCGGGACAAAAGTAGGTCATTCAAATAAAAAATTTTGCTTCAGGAACTTACACTTCACAAGCCCCAAAATTATACTGTACACATCTCAATGCAAAAATGAGATCCAAGAAAGTCTCGAAGGCTTTGGAATGTCAAGATTTTAAAGCCCAGCCCAAAAACAATTCCAAGCCATATAATTACTGTGAAACTACAAGTTAAGCCTACTAAAACTGGACAGCAGGTGGCGCCTGGTCTTATTCGGTCTACAACTCCTGCAGACTGGCTTTATTACACACCTAGTTTCAATAGATGTGAAGCCACCGGTACACAAGTCTCTCAGAATGGATACCGGAAATGGATCATGCCAAGACGTCCACTTCCATCCATCATTGGAGGATAAATCGGATGGAGCCACAACTGTCCAGAAAGTTCAACACAACATCCAAAATGTCAGAGAAGCACCCCTAGCACCATGATTAGATGACCTATTACCTATTCATTAAGTTTTACTTGAATAAAGATGTGTTCAGAATAAGATGTGAAAGGTCTGGGGTGGCCGCACAGAAACTCTGCTAGCGCTAGCGGAGCCCATCTGCCGATAGTGCTGTACATTTTTCCATGCATTTTTAGCACAGATAGGCTGTCGAAGCACAACCACAAGTGGAGTTTCTATGCGGCCGACCCAGGGGGTTCGCCGAGGATATCTAGTCAGTATAAACAGATCATGAGCACCACTAGAACATGCTGAATATGTAAATTGTGGCAAGATGTTTCAAAAGGAGCACATTGTAACCACTAACACATGCATAGAAATGAATGGATCGGTTTACATGATTTACCTTCGCTAACTATAAATCTTAGACGTAACCTCATAATCATATTGATAGCAGACTGAACTTTAAAGTCACACACATGGCGTCCTGGAAAATTATACATGTAATATACCGGTAGTCTTTCCTGAATATGTCCCAGTGACATGGGCAGTAAGCAGAAGGTTTACAGTAAGAAGAAGGAGAGTACTTTGGGGGACATCCTTACGATTATTAAGTACGGTTCGCCACAGGAAAGGTCCCTAAGTTTCCAAGAAGATGGAAGTCTATTCAATCAGTGGGCCGATCTGTGGACTCTCATACCATGGCCATGATAATGAGTCACCCACAAGCGAAATTTCAAATCAGCCTATCTGTGTTCTCCCAATACATACACCAACAGACAAAACTCAATACACATTCTGCTTTTAAAACAGGTTGGAAACACTGTCAAGTCTTTATAGAAGTTCTACAGAGCACAGAATCACTGTATTATTCTATTTTGCCTCCCAGATGTTGACGAGACCATCAGTCGCACCGGTTACACAAGTATTGTCATCGAGCCAGGCCACACAGTTGACACCATTTGGAGCATGGGCATCTGAAACCGGAAAATTCATGATAGTACAATTCAGCAAGCAAAGCGTACAAAACAGACATCATTCCACAGTCCCAGTCAACAGGGAACTTCCAGCCATCATGGATTACGTATCGCTGCTTTATTAATAGAAATCTATTGAAATTCATTTAGGTTACAGTTTGATATAAATTTCTTATTAAAAGAACAGTATTGTTCAGGATCTCAAGTGCAGTGTTGCTACCTATTGACAGTGAAGTCACTCACAGTGCATGGGCCCACAGGACGAACACCCACAACAACTGGAACAGACTACAAGAATCAAATCACCAAAAACTTACTCCTTTTTATAGTTATTGCGTCCATGCCTTTGTTCACACGATAACAGGCGAGGTTGGTGTCGAGTGATCCTGTAGCAACACGCTGACTGTCGGGACTGAAAGCAACACACAGGATCTTGGCTGCGTGCCTCTGCCAAGCATCCCGCTCAATAACCTGAAATAAAAGGACTTTGTCAATCTGTGACCTCTTCAGAGCACTTCCATCAACGTTGTCACATGCAGAATTTCTTACAATACAAGGTTAGAGTAGTAGTCCAAAATTCGTGAAGACGAAGCAATGGCAAACCTGACTTACTTCATAATCTGATGTTCTGCAGAGTGTTGTTCTTTTCCCAGCATCCGTTGCAACCAAGTATTCTCCGTTCGGGGAATACGCGACCGCTGTTACTTCAGCGGTGCAAGTTACGGTGTGTTTCTCCTTCAGATTTCCACCTTCAATGTTGTAGACGAAAACCGTTTTTGCCTGTAACAATAGTGGTTTGAAAAATACCAATCAATTTGACAATATTGCTTATTCTGGGAATATACATCACGAATGGGAAACACACATTCAAATTCTGCATCCGAACCAGAGATCTCCACCTGTGGGGACAGGTTTTAGTCAAACAGTCATAGGTCTCTAAACTGCACTCGTATGAATGAAGCTGTTTGAATGGCATTTTTAGAAAGGTTCTGAATAACTAATCCAACTTTTTGGTTACTCTTTCTAGGCAACGACCAGGGAACACTGGTAGAAACGTCGTGTTAAAATAAACCTAGAACGAGTAACCAAAAAGTTGGATTAGTTATGAATGAAGCTCTCTAAAGTTACCTGAGTTGATCCGATTGCCACTGACTGTCCAGATGGATGAAGAGCTGCACAAGAGGGTTCATAAGAAACTGAGAGTTTACTAGCGACTCCGCCATTTTGGAACACCACAACCTGAAAGGAGAATCGAGAGAAAGTCTCAGTATTGCTTGTTACACCTCTCAGCTTACTTTGAAATATGTCCACCTCTCTGCTAACTTACCTCCTTCAGACATGCTGCCACAGCAATACCATTAGGGCCAGCGGCGACACCCCTTGGTTGAGAATCAAGTTTCAAGGAATTTCTGAAAGTGAATGCAGTTGTTAATGAGTGGGACTTTAGAGGAGAAACTGAGAAAAGGCGTAACGGTAAGACAAACTCGCCACTCACCCATATTTCTTCTGTGAAACAGATGAGAAAATCACGACGTCATCCATCGCCGCAGATACTAAAGCATCTTGACAGAGTGACATGCTTATGACCTGATAGCCGTGACCTTTCCCTTCTATAACATCACCTTCTCCGGTGGCCACATTCCAATACAGTAATTAAGTCAAGGAAATATAAACTGGATATCAGAACTGAATAGGTGAATTGTAAGTTCAGCAATAGCCACCAACAAAGAAACAACTAGCCTAGTGGATGCATCTTCATCAAGAAGATGGGGATTTGGCCTAGTGGTTAAGGCGTGCTGCCCCTTAGTGCTTGGCGATTGATGCCTCATGCGAGGGTTCGTGGGTTCGAATCTGGCAGGAAGCAATGTCTTTCACCTTTAGAAACCCAATTTCTATTTCATATTCACCAAGAAAAGGATATCAATTCGCCCCACGCCATCTCCTGTAAAAAGTGTTTGCCTATCGTCAGATAACGCCATCGCAAAAATCCCTGCTGTGTGGCCCTGAAATGAAGTGAATGAAACTCCTATGTACAGTACCGTTATAGAGGGCCTAATCAGGTACGTGTATGACTGCTAAGAGGGAGCAATAGGGAGTCTTACCTTTATGACTCTGGATGGGACCTCGGGACATTCTGGGCTGATGTAGTTAAGATATCCTGACAGGGATACTGTCACAAGTTCATCTTCAGCCCACGTAGCCCCAAGTTGCATGTCTTCAATTGATGATCCACATGTAGTGGTACTGCAAGAGATGAAGTGGACAGTTATTTAAGTCTCATATAATCAGTTTAAAGCATTCTTGCTGTACTGCAGGTATAGAGGTTCTTCACGTGACGTCCCAGCTCAAAATATCCGCCGTATTGGCCGTCAAATGACGCAACGTCACACCATCAACACAGCATTCAGCACGCAGTTTTAACATTGTCAGCAGTCATCGGCCCTCTTCTACAGCCACCAACAGCAAGCCGTATGGACGATTCGCTTTGTTTTCAACACGGTTTTCACACCAGACCAACTACTTATGCTCAGAAACTCTGACAGGTAAAGTGATTTGTTGAGTTGTATGCTCCCAGTGGTCTGTACGGGCTGCTAAACTTTTGAACCGAGAACAAGATGGCAGCCTCCATGGCTTCATTTTGACGGCCAGTATGGCGGCCGTGTGACGTCTATAGGCAAGCCAACATCGATGAACAAGAACAAGCTTGTTCACCTCAGAATGAAGGCACCGCATCACATGAGTTTTCTTGCACAAGGAGACACTGTAGAGGCAATTCAACCCTATGGCACATAATTTTGCTTGTGAACTGGTCCGATGAGGATTACCTTTGCAGGGCACGAGTCGCCACATCCCATATCCTCACTGTCTTGTCACCAGAGGCAGTGGCAACCAATTTACTGTCATATTTGAATGCAATCTGAAGAGAAAAACGTCAATTAAGTTCAAATGCACCAATTGTCTCTCCGAAAACCGGTGGCAAATTAGTGTGGACGTTCAGATTTGGCAGAGTCTGGGGATAAAAGATCATCTAGACCTATCTCTGTTTCAGATACTTACCGCATAGATTCCACCCTTATGAGCATTGCCATCTCCTGCATCTAACTCTCCAATAAACTCAGCCGTCTTGCCATCGAAAACAAAGGCCTGAAAAACACAAAGGACAATGATAAGATACACCACAAGATCAAGGTCACCAATGATACCACTCTGCTGAAGGCTCATTTTCTTAGACAGGTGTTAACTTACCTTCTTATCTGATCCACCAGTGATGAAAACACTTCCATCAGGAGCAAAACGGACACTGTTGACAAAATTTTTGTGGTTCTGAAAAGAAAGCTCAAAATATGACATGGTATTGACCGCAGCAGTAAGAGCAAGAATCTGAGCATTTCCTCACATACAAACTAATCAATTACATTCCTGATCACACATCACTGTACATAGTGCGAAGAAGGCTGCCTTGCTTGAAGTCATGAAATCTGAGCTGATAATAGGTGGCAGTTGAATTTCAGGAATGGGTATAATGAAAGGATTAAGAGACATTCATTAACAGCCTTGAGCTGAGCTAAATGTCAAAAGGGGACCGGTAATGTAACAGTGTTCAGCTATAACTAATCGGCAAATCTCCAGGTTAGTTTCTCACCTGTACTGTACAATTAAACTTGAATGGAGGCCCTTCAAAGAATCCAGCGATGGTATCCTCAGATCCTGTGACAAGTCGGTATGGACGGTTTTGTTTGATAGAAACTGAATTAATTGACTTGCTATGAGCGGTCAGATTTCCACAGGAGGAACCAGAGTCCCATAAGATTGCAACGCCATACCTGGAAATTGGATATGAATCACATACAAAGGAATCCACACTCTCCAGTACTTTCCTGTTTTAACTGCAGAACACTCAAACAAGCTGACATACCATACACAGAACTTCATTATCTTGGTCAGTCAAACATTGTTCTGTAATTTAGTCGCATATGGAATGGATAATTGGACTAGAGCATACATAATTTATCACACAGAATATACAAATATGTAAATGTATGTTTATATTCTCTAAGTACAGGTAGTTCTCAAAATCATATCCTTTGTTGCTGCATCAACAACAGAGAGATGCTAAATTTAGATTCCAAATGATCATGAAAACTGATTCTTACTTTTCTCTACCTTCGCCAACAATAGCCAGACGTTTGCTGTCTTCAGTCCAGTCAATGTCTTTAATAGTTCCCGACAACGCCTGGTATTCATACTTGAGAATGTGTTCCTTATTGAGGGTGTCCCATATCAAAACCTTTCCAGAAATATCTGAAAGTCAGACAGTGGACAATACATTTTGTCAGTCTGTCATCATTGCTAACCGTGCCAATTTGTAGGTACAAACATAAAGTTGCAGGAAAATCTCTTCAACCAATGTTATGAACAGTGTCTTGTGGCAACCACAAGGTGTCTACAAGTACATGCAGTTGCTCCAAAAATAGATAAGAGAGGATTCTCTCTTGTCTATTTTGGTTGTTTCCTAATTGACCAGACATGCTTGAGGCGACTCAGACTTCTCATCAGCTGAGCGAAGAATCAAGACAATGCCACCTACCTCCAGAAGCGATGTAAAACCCAGTCGGTGCATACTTAGCAGCGGAGACAGGCCTACTGTGTTGGGAGAAGATATCACATTCAGAGGGGTTCTGAAGGAGAAAACTCTNACAGAGGGGCATAAAGAGCAATCAAGGAGAGTGCTACTGTACGAGAAAGGTCACTACGATATGATGAGGGAGGATTTGAAGCAGACGAACTGGGAACAGATGTTTTCTGGTAAGGGTACAGAGGAAGCTTGGAAACTTTTGCGAGATGTTGTAAGGAACCTTACAGAAAAATATGTCCCTTGCAGAACTGTGGGACCGAACGCTCGTAAGAATTTTAAGCCACTTTGGCTCAATCCAAGTGCCTTGAAGAAGGTTAGAGCCAAGAAGGAAGCGTATAGAAGGTATCTTCAGTCCAAAGAGGGAACAGACTATTTGAGATACATAGCTGAGAGGAATGCGGCCCGCAGGGAGATACGGAAGGCTAACAGAGAATATGAGAGACGACTTAGTCGGAACTGCAAAAATGACCCCAAGGCATTCTGGAGACACTCAAGGTCTAAAACCAAACCTAGATCCCGTATTGGTAACCTAAAAGTGGGTGACACGAGTTATACATGCGACAGGGATAAAGCTGAAATTTTGAACCAATACTTCGTCAGCGTTTTCACTAGGGAAAGTTTAGACAATTTACCAGGAAGAGGAAATCACAATCTTGAAGGAGTACTGGGAGATCTCACGATAACATCGGAGGCCGTAAGGAAAAAGCTAACGTTGTTGAATCCCTCTAAGTGCCCTGGTCCTGACGGTATGCATCCAAGAGTTTTGAAGGAACTTGCGAATGAGTTGGCACTCCCTTTATCCTTGTTGTACAATATTTCTCTACGGGAAGGAATAGTACCAGCCGACTGGAAGGTTGCACACGTTACACCCATTTTCAAGAAAGGAGATAAGTCTGACCCTGGAAATTATCGTCCTGTCAGTTTGACCTCTATTCCATGCAAAGTCCTAGAATCTCTTGTTAGGGACCATTTATTACAACATCTGATTAGTAATAACTTGATTGATAAAAACCAATATGGATTTATCGCTGGGAAAAGTTGTAGTACTAACTTACTGGACTGCACAGAAGATTGGGGAGCGGCACTGGATAATGGTGTGCCGACGGATGTAATCTACCTAGACCTGCGGAAAGCTTTTGATTCAGTTCCGCATGCTAGACTTTGTCAGAAGTTGGAAGAATTAGGGATAACAGGGAGCTGTCTAAGGTGGATCAAGGACTTCCTGACAGATAGAAGACAGGCCGTAAGAGTCAGCGGGTCCCTGTCAGCGTTTGCTGGTGTTGTAAGCGGTGTTCCTCAGGGGAGTGTTTTGGGGCCGATATTATTCTTATGTTTCATCAATGACATAACCAAGGAGGTCGAAAATAAGATAAGACTGTTTGCGGATGACAGCAAGCTTTACCGTATTGTCAAATCAGTTGACGACTGCCATAGCTTGCAAAGAGACATCGATCGACTTGTAGCCTGGTCAAGAAGATGGCAGCTTTGCTTTAATGTCGGGAAATGTGTAGTCTTGCGGATTGGCCAGAATCACCCAACGTTCTTTTACACAATGGAACATGACAATGGTGAGAGGATTAGGTTAATCGAGAAAACGGAAGAGAAAGATTTGGGGGTGACAATTTCGAGCGACCTAAGGCCATCCAAGCATATTGCACAAGTTGCAGCATCAGCGACTCGAGCATTGTTTACTATTAAGCGAACAATGACTTTTTCCATCTCAACTAATGGAGTACTGCTCTACAAATCAATCATACGACCAATCCTGGAATATGGTAATGCGGCCTGGAAACCAATAACAGTAAATGATGCGGATACACTGGAGAAAGTTCAGAGAAGGGCCACCAGAATGATTTGTAGCCGTTCAGGTGCTCGTCTATCTTACTCTGAGAGACTTAGAAGATTAAGTTTGTGGACATTGACGCACAGGAGGCGTAGGGGTGACATGATTGAGGTGTATAAGTATTTCAGATCACCCGATGTTTATAACAGTCTGAAATTGGAGCCCTCCCCCTACCCTGGTACAAGAGGAAATTCAGCCAAGCTAAAGAAGTCCCGCTCTCGCACGGTTGTAGGATCCAATTTGTTTTCTAGACGAGTCACAAATGACTGGAATGGTCTCCCCGACTCTGTTATTAGCGCACCATCAGTAGATGCATTTAAGGCACGGCTGGATAAGTATTGGAAACAAGCGGCAACGGTTTATGACTACAAGGCTAGATATTGAATTAAGATGTCTATTTACGGATCATTTGGTTTATTGGAAATAAGAGAGGATGACCAGTTTTCTGCGTTTATGTACTTGTTGAAGATCATGGGCAGTAGATGTTTATTTCCGTGTCGAACAACAGGGAGATGGATTGGATTCATTATATTTTACTGATGATGTATTGCGACGTGTACACGTGAGGAACTAACTGTTTTTTGTTACTTTTAACCGTCTGCACCTAAGCCTTTGCGTTTTTGGCACCGCGTTATGTTTAACTTTCAACTGGAGGAGCCCAAAGTCAACAAATGGCTATAGTGGCTCTCAATACGATGATGATGATGATGATGACGTTGTCGGCGAATTGACTCGATTTACTACGTACATTTTGTAATGCATTTTGTAGTTCGTGTTGCTGCCGCTAGGTGGCTCCCTCTACGTCGGCAGCCAAAAACACATTAGAGATCCAATACCGTGCTCGTTTAACTTAAAGCGAATCAATAGCGGATTTTGTTTACATTTACACTGGTGTTTGTAAACACAAAATTCAGCCAATCAAAATGCACGAAAATTTCTTTGTTGACATTCTGGAGAAGTTTGTTTACATTTTTTCCTGAAAATTCGTCCCCTTTCAAATTCTATTTCTAAATCAATTTTTTTCGCTTTCGATTCGCTTTAACACTGTTGTGTCGTCACATGCACAGCACTCTCAAAAAGTTTCTTTTCCTTTCCAGCAAACGCTTTCAATACGGATTCGAGATGTCAACCCTCATATTGTCTGCTCGCTCTGTGCTGGCTATTTCGTTGATGCTACCACTATTGCAGAGTGTCTACATACATGTAAGAGAGACTTGGTGCTGCAGATGTTGTCGTAGCCTTCTTGCTAAGTACATGTTATGTATAGCCTACTGTAGTGAGCTGAGCAATATGTTCCTGAGATATTGCGTGTGTCCAAAACTAATATCCAACGTTTTAGAATATACTAGGATGCAATAGGTTATTTGAGGTTAAGAAGGTTTTTCTCTTTTTTCCAGTCTGTAAGAGTTGTATAGTGAAATATCTTCAGAGTACCAAGCACTGTCCTCAGTGCAGCACTAAAGTCCATGAAACTCAACCTCTGCTCAATCTTCGCCCAGATCGGACTATGCAGGACATAGTGTATAAACTAGTACCAAATCTTTTTGATAGTACGTATCTTCATGATCATTAAAGTCAGTTTCAATCCGACACTGCTGGATCCAGTTTTGTTGTACTGGAGAGAACCAGAATATCACATAGGCTTGTGGCCTTCAGATGAGTTTTGCTAAAACTGAGGGCAAAAGGCCCAAAAAAACACTACATGATTATTGCCTTTGTGATTCAATTCATATGCCACCTTCTGGTTGAAAATCTCAGAAGTAGGCCTATATTACTGAGTCAAATGCCAAGTAAACCACTCACAAATCCATATGACTACTTTCATTGACAGATGAAGAAAAACGAATAGAAGAATTTAACCAAGCTAGAGGTATTGCCAACCTCAAAAAAGCTGAAGTGGAAGATGGTGATATGGCACCGGCTGTGAAGAAGATATGCAACTTGCCAGATGGTCACCACTACTATCGTGATGAGCTGGTAGCAATGTGCCTTGAACGATTCAGGTCAGTGTGAAGGGCTTTATCAGTCCTATTCCTTATGTCCTCCTCCTGTTGAAAATGGGGACGCTAGCTCGACAGAGGGCAGCACACCGAAACCCGGTCCTAATACAATGGACGCCTTTTGTGTGGAAAATTGATCAGGACCGGGTGGTCAGTTTCATTTCAATCGTTTTAACTACTAGTAACTCAGAAGTAGAATTTGTACAATTGATTGACAATTTACCTTTCATAGTTTGTTTTTTCTCCTCTTTCAGTGTAACTATCAGCCTTGGAGAGAATCTTATATACACAATACCCAGCCTGGAGAGGAAATTTGTTCGGTGTCCTGTCAGGACATGTGTTTACCATATCAAGAAATTCCTACGGGGAATGCTTCATATACCAAAGACGTTAGAGGTAAGGCAGATCACTGAGGTCTCATCAATGTGATTCCAAGCAAGTGTCTCTGGAAACATGAAGACCAACAATGTTTTTCCTTCTCATATTTCAGATCGAGATGGTGTGTGGTGATCAGGTCGTCCCTTCCGATTTCAACATGAAGCAAACCTGGCTCATCATGTGGCAAGGACGGGTAGGTGTCTATTAAACTCCATCTTGTACGAAATACTGCAACCCCTCTAACCCCTGAAATCTGAGTCCAGTAGAGGACTGCTTCATCTCCTTTCCCCAAATGGACCAATGACTGTTTCATCCACACCTACATGTATGTTGCCATGGTTGTCTGTTGCATTAAATCCTCAAATGACTCCTTCTGTTTCAGCCTTCCCCGTTGTTGATGTTCTATAGAATCCTGCCAGGCAGCCACATGATGAAGCGGAAGACGTGACAAATGGATCTGGAGGAGATGAATCCTGTCTCGCTCGTGCATTTATACTTTTCAACTTTTTACTACTACATCCTAATGTAGCCTCAAGGATCAAGTCACTTGTGTTGCTGTTCCAGCCTGGAGGTACCGGTACAGTTCAAAGGATTCCTCCCCAGTATTCCTAGCCAACGGTGACTGAGAGTACCAGGCTTGTATGGGCCTACCTGTATGATCACCTTACTCATTTACATCCATTGCTGTACAGATACAGGTGCGGATCCAGAGGGGGGTTTGGGGTCATGACAGCTGTCCACCACCAATTGTTTTTTTCACAATAATTTGCGACAATAAGAAAAAAAAACGCAAAAATAAAGCTTCTGTTTTGATACTGAGATGCCAGGAAATCACGTCTACAGCGTTCTAGATTTCAAAATTTTCTGGGGGAGGCCCCAGACGTCCCATCGGTGCAGGCATCTTTGGCGCCCACCTGCAACGACTGCCTTACATGCCTTAGGTGGCCCAGACCCCCTCTACCAAAAATCCTGGATCCGCGCCCGAGATAAGAAGTGCTTACTCTAAACCATTACAGATGCTTGCAGAATCATGCAACCAATTCATGTCAGGGACGGTTCATGCTGTTTGCTCAACAACTTTCATTTTGTCTTAGTGTAAGAGACTAAAAAAAATGTCAGTCATGCTGAGGTGATTAGGGTTTCTTTATGCGAACTCCTGTAAATTGGGCAAGTATGAGGCCCAAAGCCCAGTAACATAAGCGCCCAGAGACCTTCGTTCTCATTCACCCTTAGATGACAATTTTGTAGGCACCACTTCAGTTATCTCAGACTTCACGAGATTGCACATATTAGTGAAACATCTTCATCCTTGAGATCACGTGAATTCGCCTTATTTATCTAAGTTGAATATGGCAGCATCATCGTATCAAAGATTTGGCCGAAATTGTTGGAAAGCTGCTGTAGCTACCCATTCATGTATCTTTTGAGAGTGAAGATTATACATTTCAATATGTTTGACACTCTGTCAAGGATTTTTTTGTCGAAGTATGTATTTGTTATATTTTGTATAGTAAAATAAATGTCCATTTATTTTTATTAGATATTTTGGTGTATTTCAATGGATTTCTGCTTAGACAGAGAAGTACCAGGCGGTAGACAAATCCCAAATTGACGAAAACGAGAAAGATCTGCACACTTCCTAGAGAACTTCGGTCTTAAACTAAATGACGTGACCGAGAGAACCCCATGACCATGGGACGAAAGTGAGTTCGATGACGTTGCGTCAGTCAACCATTGCTGAATCATGGATTGCATCACGTCAGCTGGTTTCAGGTCGAGGTTCTGTTTACGATTTCGGCGGAAGTGCACAGATCTGGGAATTTGGGATTTGTCTATTGCTCGGTGCATGTTCTGCAGGTAGGTATCGTCAATCATTGCACAGAAACCAAGAGGTCGATTCCAATGTGTGGTCTGTCTCAGACTGGCCACCACCGACCATTTTGGGTGAAGACGTGGTTGATCGCACTGGTTGTCAGCAGATACACAATACAGTAAAACTCGCCTATAACGTACCGATTATTGAAGTCCCGGTCCCGTCTAACATGGATGGGTCATATGCATATAACAGACTTCGCATATAACGGACAGAAATTGTTGGTCCAAATCAGTACGTTGCGAGTTCTACTATAGTTTACGCACTCCGTAATGTTACGAGAGCTTTGTGAACAAGGTCGGTCCCAGGCCAATTTCTCGTGTGACGAACTACTGGTATGACACCCAAGATCAATGGATAGGATTACAACTCAAGTCGAGTAAAGTGAATAAAACTTGAAAGCCAGGTGCTGGGATACAAACTATGGCTTTAATCATAACAACAAATCTACGCATACATCATGAACGTTTAAAAATAAAATACTGCTGGTATTTACAAAATGCATCATACATTAACAACACATATCAACTTATTATGAGTACATGTATCAGGATGAAGCCACAGCGCATGCACGAATTATTAATGTAAGTCAAATATGATTGGCTTTTCATCACTGCCAAGAAAATGATGTTATGGTGTCTGTAATGTGATTGCACGAAAATCACTAAAGGTTACGGTACTGTCATTCCTAGGCTACACAATGTACATGAATACACGAAAATAACAACATGTAATGCATCCAGCTGTACCGGTATGTTTCACTGACCATGTTTGACAAAGTAAAATATACTAGAAAAAATAAATGCAAGTATCAAATCAAATATTGATAATGGCAATGTTATAACGAGATAAAACATGGCTGTTCTTCAAACAAATGACAACAGCAAAACTTACATTGTATCTAATTCTTTGACAACATCAAGAAGAGTAGTAAAATCATTGCCGCTAGATTGAAAGGACATTTGCATAGATGTGTGCACTGTAAGATTACATTGTGCAATACCGTAATTACGTAAGGTAAAATGCCACATACTGCTTTCAAGGTTTCATGAAAGTGGAATCTAGGGGACTTCAAGTGTGACGAAACCACAACAAAACAAAGCTACAAACAACAAATGCGTATGTGTCCTATATTTACAATTGATCTCATCTATGTACAAAATGCTGCCTTTTGTTTGCTGGTTGTAGGGATACTCATTCCCGGTTCTATTGCTACATTAGCACATTATTGCCACCACCCAAAGCATCAAAAAATATTCTGATAACACTTCACCTCTAACAGTAGAAACATCAACGACCTCATCCGCAAAATGTGTCATTCTATACTAAGCAATTTAAACACACCAAGTAAGCTGTGCCCTCTACACATTAGTAAATGCCCCTTAAAATTCCCCTAATGACCATGACGCCAGGGTCATTTGTCACAACTTCACCTATTCACTGCCAAATTATGACTAGGCCTATCCATCATCACACCAAAGCAGACCAAGTACACGGTTAGTGAATCCCAGAACAGTGTGGTCTAGAGAATAATACATCTACCACGAGATTCTTTCTTCGACTCGTCCTTCCTGACAAGTTCAAGCGGTTCTTTAATGGAATCAGCATCAACACAATCCAAACCATTGGCCTTCTCCAACACCTCATTTTTGAAAACATCTTCCCCATTAATTACTGGTGCTACTACACCTTCACCAGCTCCTTTTTCCAATTTTCCCATTCCCATCCTCCGTGTTGCCGTGGGCTGTATACCCTTCGTGTCATTTACATTCAAAGAAGGAGTTGATCGCGTTATCCTCATTGCCTCCTGTATCCCAGGCCTCATCGGGGTTCCTTTCCTAAACACTCCCTTTTTCCTTCCATTCCCACCAATAGGTGTCCTGAATTCTGGTGTTGCGGGAGATAGGGAAACCTCCGACACCACATTCCTCAAGCGGGTGTGAGGGGATTGCAAATCAGGCGTGGCATATACTGAGTTATCCATCTTGGCGCGCTTTGCCGCCACTTTGGGCGTCTCCTCCAATCGTCGTTTCATTCCAGCAGTGAGTGTCTTTGTTGACCTAGTATTACATGATGTGCCGTCAGAAACTGATTGGCAGCCAGTCAAGACGGGAAGTTTCCTGTCCTGCAGCTCTCTGCTTGAAGCGGCCACGATGTCCTCTTTCAAAACAAGTTGATCTGTTATTTCACCGGAGTCTTCACTGCGTTCTTCACGTTCAAGTTGTACATTGCTGTCAACAGAGGGTCCTGCGTCCATCGGCAAACTTTCCAAGACAGAAGATGGCGATTTAGACGGCTTGGTATTTCTTGTTGCTGTCTTCTCTGACACTTGGATGGGCAACTGAGTCTCATTAAGTTCTAGCATCTTCTTTGAATTTCCTGTAACATCAGACTTTTCAACCATCAACCCAGTATTCATAACTGATCTTGCTCTAGTTTTGGTCCTGGCCGACCTAGCAGAAAGGACAATATCAGACGGCACTTTCTGAAGAACGACCTTTGGGACATCAGGAGACAAACAGACAAGGTCATTCACGAAGATAAGTTCTTCCAGCTTTTTTACCCCAAGAGGTTCCACTTTGGGGTTAGAATTAGCTTTCGTAACTACTATTGGAGATTTTGATTTGACCTTGGCCTTCGCAGCAGATGACATCGTGGGTTTTTGGAGCGAGGAACTGCAACGTGGCAAGTTCTTTTTTCCTCGATTCTCAGCTGTATCTCTGACTTTTGTCCTGTGTACAACAACAGGATTGTAGGTTTGAATGTTTACAGGTTTGGGAAGCATCGACTGTCGACGTGTCTTGATTGGGCTGAATCTGACTGGTTTTGGTGGCTTCCGAACATGTTGGACAATTTTAGAGTCTGTAAGATTATCAACAAGCCGTTCATCTATCTTCTTAGCAACAGAACGCCGGCGAGAAGATGTCACTGGCCTAGATTTTGATGCAACGGATGATCCCCGACCCACATCTTTATCTTTGGTGCCTGTTCCGTCCTTTTTCTGGTACACAGATGAACGACGAGTCCGGCGAGGAGACAGTTCAATAGGTACGAAACTTGAATACTGTGGTAATTTGAAGACAGTTGACCTGAAAGAAATGATGTAGCAAACATTAGTCTAGACTGGGATCCTGAGGCAATCAATAATTGGACAGGGAGGGGTGAGCATGAATCAAAGGAAACCTTAGCAACAAATATGAGGCAACTGGTGGTCTGACTCGCTTCAGTATGATGTCACATTTTGAGTCATGAAGTACCTGCGTGTGACACGTCTGTTTGGAGATGGAAACATCGGCAGTTTGAACGTGTCCTCTGTTGGTGAGGACCAGCCAGGAGTCTTAGTACTACTTCTAGTAACTCGCTGTGGGATCTTAGGTGTTCTGAATCCATATGGTGATCTGAAAACACACAAAATTTGCGTTATGGTGACTTTCCCCAACTGGCTCATATAACAATACTGTGTTTTGGACCATTCCTCGTGGCTTACAGGGTCAACAAGCTGACAGTCAAATAGAAGTCACATTGCTCTCTGGACAAAGGGTTAGGCCTATAATTTTAAAGGCTCTATAGGCCCATAGTACCTTACCCATTCTCCAACACTTGTGGAGCCTTTAGGGCTGATCTTGGAGTGCGAACACGCCCAATTCTTTTGGGGGGTTTTCCTCTTTGTGGCATGGTATGGCCTCCTGAAATCAAAATAGTGAAAGTATGAAATTTCATTCCCTCAACCACCAGTCAGCTTGCCGTGCCCGTGTGGCGTGGCATAGTGTAGGCCTAGGCCTACTCTTCATTCCACATCCGATTGGCACGAGGTTTATGCCCGATATATCTCCGCCACAGCTGGGTCGTCAAGACACACTATCAATCGATTTGTCTTTTGGCCGCTAGGCCTAGGGGCCTAAAAAATAAATTAAGGCATCATCGCTCAGGGTTCCTGCACCTTTTCCTGAGTAAAATTCCATGATCTTTCAATGACTTTCCATGGCAAAAATTTTGAAATTCCAAGACATGTTTTGGTCAAACATAGTGGTGGCGACGCTGTGCCCACAAGAATGTTTAGTTGATGCATGAGGCACGGGAAGCACGCTGCCATCAGGCGGACACCTCAGGCCGGGAGTCGGGGAAGTTTTTTAGCTAAGTGCAGAAATAAGGGCAATCAAGTTTTTTTATACACAAAAAGTCAAAATTCCATGGTTTTCACTGACTTTATAAGCAAATCACATAATTCCATGACTTTCCAGACATGGAAAACAATCTTTGAAAATTCAAAGATTTTCAATGGTTTTCAAGAGCCGCGGGAACCCTGTCGCTGTCATTTTCCTATGATATAGCAGGCCTTTTCTAGGAAGGAAGTACTGTAAACCATTGTAAACCGTGACATTTTCATGACACTTCCAATAGCTCAATGTTCATGTCTATGAGTAGGCAGGTAGGCCTACATACAGGTGCATGGCCCATGCTGCTGGCATAGGCCCTACAGGCCCACACACATGCACTAGGCTATGCACATTCGATTGACACCAAAAAGTCAACAAAACTGGAACAACACACAAGACAATGCACATCGATTTTATTGGGCATTTTGACAGAAATATCAGGAATAATTAGATAAATGCAGAGCTTTACCAGTTGGGCAATCTTCTAAACATTAATTTGCTTCGGTTGGGGGATCTTAGCAGATATTTTCCGCTTGTAAACCTGTTTGTTTACCAAACAAGCCCACTGCACTGCCCTCACATGCAAGCCCCTACAACTCGTAGTACAAATCTAACGTCTTTTGCACTATTTCGGTTTGACCCCGAGTTTGTTACTAAAAATAGTAACAGATCTTACGTCATTCTCGCGTAGACCAATGAGAGTTGTGACTGTTTTAATTTTAAATCAAGGTTGACCTAAAAATCAACGCACCTGCAAATTACTCCGCATAAGGACATCTTTGTTGTTTATAGTTGCAGATACTGCACTTTATGTCCTAATATTCCCATCATATGTATTTGAAATATTTAAAGAAATAAAAATAGAAATAAGGTGTGGACAAAATAGCTAAGTATACAAAATGTAATTGGTCTATGTTTTGACCTATATTCTCTTCGGATGTATATTTTGCCGATTTACACCCCATGCCATTTTCAAGTTTTTAGCGCGATTTCTTATCGTTCGTCGCGTCGAAGCCAAATATTTTCTATTTTTTCAGGGAAAATCGTCGCACGATCCTGAGAGGAAGGCGTTTGCGACGAACCACATAAAGGTTAGTATCTATTTTGGCGTTTTAATGTAAATTGATGTTTGTTGGCTTTGGTTACCGTTCGTTTTTTATCGGCTTGTTTATCGATTCAACAATAACACTGCATTGTCATGCAGTTGTACACGATGATGTACTGCGGATATGTACACAGGTTCACTCCCACTGCACGCAGCACAGCTCTTGTACACATCATTCATACATGGCCAAGACCAAGACGCGCGCGCAATTTCGATTGTTGTTTCTGCATGTTTTGACTTGTAATGCTTGGGTGCAAAGTCGGGCATTGAACATGTTGAATGATTGAACACAACAGCATCACAGCACACAGGCGAAGAACAAGAAGGCATGCGATGCCTGCCCAGATTGCAGAGAGCCAGACAGAGTGCATGAGACGGAGAGTGCAGACCATGCACCAGCCAGGTTTCAAGTGCCGCTAAGTTAGGCCTAGCCTATTTTCACTTCTAAATTTTTGGGTGCCGCATAGGCCCTAAGTATGTTGTGTGGTATACGACCACCAGGTGGTGACTTTGAATTGATGACATTGTTTAACTTGCGCAAACTGGCGTGGCGGATCGGCCTTGAATTGAAAGGAACAGCTTAATCCGATTTCATCCTGATTTAAAGCCTATGTTCATGTGGTTAATAAAAGATAATGGTCCCAAATTGAAAATCGATAACTGAAATGACTTGTCAGAGTTGCCAATTTTGGCAAATTGTTCCTATAATTCCTACGATAATTTGCTTGGAAGCTGGTGGGAGGCCTGTATATTAGTTCCACATGTCAATTTCCAGTTACTGATGAGATGATATCCGATTACTCAGGAATGATTAGGCCAAGGCCTAGAACATCTGTTGAAGGCACAACCAGAAAAGACTCTCCGGCAGAGGTGGTGCATAATGTCCAAGCCCCATTTCACACAATATTTTCTTCCTGTTTCCAGGGAATTAAATGCTGCATGTGTGAAAATGACGTTGTATGGAAAATTGGTTGTAATCAAAAGAAATGGTGCAGATGGTCAGTTCTTCACCTTGACGCAGACATCTTGTCTGTTTGGAAGGTAAGCTGTTGATCTCTTCCACTGTCCAAAAACTTGGTAAGGTATGCAGCTTGGATTGCTGATTCTACGACGAGCTGTGGTTCTGTGGGTATTTTACCAAACCAGCGGAACACAACATACATGAAACTAATTGTGCTCTTTCATTCTTTTTATAAGGTCGACATCATGTGACATAAGAATACAGCTTCCCAACGTATCCAAGGAACATTGCCGTCTTGATGTAAATCAGGATGGTGCGGTTAGTATGATTTATTTCTTGTCAATTCATTCACCACTTGACAGTAAAATAGGAGTGGCATGACCACACACTCTCCCTGTCAATTGTCAGGCCTGTACAGATCTANATGGCGTTGTGATCACCCTGGACTGGTTCCTATCTTGATTGATTATTCAATGGATGTGGGGAAGAGTCAATCCCTTTCTGGTCCGCCACATACCTGTTATTGGACCCTGTTGGCAGTACATAGCACATAGTTCAGTTTATCACTGAATAGTAGTGACCTTTACAGCTTCTCCTTCTGAAGTTAGTAGGGAGAAGTCAAGTCTCCCTCTTTGGAAAAAAGTCTTTCTGCTTTTAGGAATGGGAGACTTTTATTCTCCCTATTTCAAAAACCTGGCACCAACCCTGGCCGTTCGATAATTCTCGATCAATCAACTGTGTCTTAGCTCCCAATTTCCAAGGGCGGTCTTTCAAATTGACTGGTAAGTCAATTTCTAGTCATGTACATGTTTCTTAGATAGAATGCCTCTTGAAGAAGGTGCTTGCACAGTAAATATTTATAATCTCTTTCCCTCCCTCCACAGGTTTTCCTCACCAACCTGAGCCAGGTCAACCCAACGATGCTGAACAAGACTACAGTGAACGAGACCATTGCTGTCAATCACAGAGACCTTATCACCGTCTCTGACCGGTCATTCCGTTATGAATTCCCACCCGGTTCCCCTCATCGCGTGGGTTCCCCTGGTGCGGACCAAAAAGTTCCTGTTGTGTATCAAGAAATGGTAATTAAACAGTGATTAGGAGCAAGAGGATCTAAGAGCATGGGTAGCAGATTTATGGCCATTCTTATAATTTCAGTCCACCTTATCCATCCTCCCATCATAACCACTCCTCCCGGCATAGAACTCAGGTGAGAGTGAGATAGTGCAATTTGACAAATTTGGATTTTTTTCAGACCCCCAAGATCCCTGCAGCGGAGACCCCTGCCACAAGGCCTTCTTCCAAAGTAGCAACTTCAAAGGCTGCAACCCCTAAAGCTACAACTTCAAAGGCTGCAACCCCTAAAGCTACAACTCTGACGGAGGTAACTAAGACCGATGCTGCATCCAAACCACAAACTCCCAAACCATTTACTCCAAAAGCTACGACGCCTAAGACTACTAGGGCTGTAACTCCAAGAACTAAAACGCCCAAGTCTGTTGCACCCGAGCCTGTCATGACTGAGGCATCTGTGCCGAAGGCCGTCACGCCCAAGCAGAAAACACCGAAGTCTGCAACACCTAAACGAGCTCAGAAACCTGGGACACCAAAGGCTACAACACCATCTGGTAAGTTCTGTACGCAGTATTTCCAATGCTAGTTTTCTGTCTCTGTCTTCTTATTGTCTGAAAGAAACAAAAGTCTGAGATCAAAGTATGTTCTGCTCAGTTGAGCCTGAATATCATTAGGCCTATTTGGCCCAGCAGTTGCACTAAGCACAATATAGTGTCGGTTCCGCTGACCATTGATGAATTGGCTGCATCCTGGTTACTTTTCAATTTCAGCTCCCCCCTCTGGTGAGAAGGCCAAGGATTCTACTCCCCTGAGGCGAGGTGGGAGGAGGAAAAGTTCCACAGGCAGAGTGGGTATTCTTCTTATGTTTCTTTTATGAAATGGTCTGCTAATGCACTTATCTATTTCAATCAGTTATGATCAGGCTGTTCCTTCTTCCTAAACGATTTAATGCATTCTTCGTTGAATGTTGACTTACCATTTTTCCAGCCTCCCTTCGGCAGCCCAAGGAGTCCGAATAAGACACCACTAAAGACAGGTATATCGAACCTCCGTCGTTTGTCTCAACCAGTGCAAGAGGTGGAAGAACCTGCCCCAAGTCCAGTGATGGATGGTAAGAATCAGCATCAGATATCTGTTATGAAGCTGGACGAAAGTAAATTTCCGGCTTCAATTTTTTCAAAATCTGGCCTTGCTCTCCCTGGGCAAGTGAATACTTTGGATAAAACTTGGGCTTGTATTCTGAACCCTTAAAGACAACCCCCTTTAATTTCAGTTTCAACATCAGGTAAGAAAGGCATCAAGAGGAAGTCTATGGAGAGTATTCAGCTTGACTCCGAGGCAAAAAGAAAACGTGTTTCCTTTGGCCCGCATCTTAGTCCTGAACAGTTCTACAGGAGTCTCCCTGCTAATACCCCAGTCAGAAAAGGTGCAACTCCAAACCGGCGGTCACTACCAGCTACAAGAACTCCAAGCTTTCATAAACGACAATCCTTGGCAGCTACACCCAGACATGCCCCAATCCTTGAGGAGAGTCCTCAGAAAACACCGAAACGAAGTCCCAAAGCAGCAACACCAAAGACTACTCCTAAAGCAGTTCGTAAAGCAGCTACTCCCAAGGCAAGTCCTAAAGCAGCTACTCCCAAGGCAAGTCCTAAAGCAGCTACTCCAAAAGCAGCTACTCCCAAGGCAAGTCCTAAAGCAGCTACTCCAAAAGCAGCTACTCCCAAGGCAAGTCCTAAAGCAGCTACTCCAAAGGCAAGTCCAAAAGCAGCTACTCCAAAGGCAACTCGGAAAGCAGCAACCCCCAAGCCAAGTCCAAAAGCAGCTACTCCCAAGGTAAAGACACCAAAGATTCCACCTTCCAAGGCATCACCAAAGACTCCAAAAGGAAAAAAGACTCCAGTCAAGTCGACCAGTGCAACCCCGGGTGGAGAAGGTGATTCCAGCATGGACTTATTTTCTACCAGCCCAGTCGCTGTCACACCCCGTGGACGTTCACCGAAAGCAAGGACAGTTACCAAAGCTGCAAACCAGAGTTTTACAGGTATTGAAGATCTGTTTGTGACGCCGAAACAGAGAACACCTAAAAGCAAGAAAACTTCAAAGGCCCAAACTCCAGAAACTACTGCCAATGTGAGTTTGTCTGGTGTTGGCGATCTCTTCCGGACGCCTGAAGAAAAAGCTCCAACAAAGACAACTAAATCCTCTGGGAAGAAAACTCCTCGGGCCAAGACCCCTGAATCTGCTGGTGATGTGAGTATTGGGGATTTGTTTGCGACACCGAAGGGGAAAACACCAGCCAAGAAAACTCGCAAGTCTTCCGTCAAAAAGACTCCGAAGGCAAAGACCCCTATTGCGGCCAGGACTTCAGAATCTGCTGCTGATGTCAGCATTGGAAATCTGTTTGAAACTCCAAAGCAAAAGACACCAGTCAAGAAAACTCCCAAGTCTTCCGCCAAAAAGACTCCGAAGGCAAAGACCCCTATTGCGGCCGGGACTTCAGAATCTGCTCCTGATGTCAGCATTGGAAATCTGTTTGAAACACCAAAGCAAAAGACACCAGTCAAGAAAACTCCCAAGTCTTCCGCCAAAAAGACTCCGAAGGTAAAGACCCCTATTGCGGCCGGGACTTCAGAATCTGCCGCTGATGTCAGCATTGGAAATCTGTTTGAAACGCCAAAGCAAAAAACGCCAGTCAAAAAAACTCCCAAGTCTTCTGCCAAAAAGTCTCCAAAGGTAAAGACCCCTATTGCGGCCGGGACTTCAGAATCTGCCGCTGATGTCAGCATTGGAAATCTGTTTGAAACGCCAAAGCAAAAAACGCCAGTCAAAAAAACTCCCAAGTCTTCTGCCAAAAAGTCTCCAAAGGTAAAGACCCCTATTGCGGCCGGGACTTCAGAATCTGCCGCTGATGTCAGCATTGGAAATCTGTTTGAAACGCCAAAGCAAAAAACGCCAGTCAAAAAAACTCCCAAGTCTTCTGCCAAAAAGTCTCCAAAGGTAAAGACCCCTATTGCGGCCGGGACTTCAGAATCTGCCGCTGATGTCAGCATTGGAAATCTGTTTGAAACGCCAAAGCAAAAAACGCCAGTCAAAAAAACTCCCAAGTCTTCTGCCAAAAAGTCTCCAAAGGTAAAGACCCCTATTGCGGCCGGGACTTCAGAATCTGCTGCTGATGTCAGCATTGGAAATCTGTTTGAAACTCCAAAGCAAAAGACGCCAGTCAAGAAAACTCCCAAGTCTTCTGCCAAAAAGACTCCGAAGGCAAAGACTCCCATCACAGCTGCAGCAGCCAAGACTCCAGAATCTGCTGCTGATGTCAGCATTGGACATCTGTTTGAAACTCCAAAGCAAAAGACGCCAGTCAAGAAAACTCCCAAGTCTTCCGCCAAAAAGACTCCGAAGGCAAAGACCCCTGTCACAGCTGCAGCAGCCAGGACTCCAGAATCTGATGCTGATGTCAGCATTGGGAGTTTGTTTGAAACTACGAAACAAACGACTCCAGCCAAGAAAACTGCCAAGACTTCCACCAAAAAGACGACTCCAAAATCATCGGAAAAGAAGAAAACGCCTGCCTCAAAGAGGAAGAAATCGATTCTCATTGTGAAGACACCGTCACCAGTCAAGAAAACTGAAAAATCAGCTGAGAGTTTATTCCAGATCCCTACCATTACTGTCCAACCTGCTACCCCACTGCCCGAGTCTCCCGTCTCTGAAACGACGCCAGCTAAAACACCAAAACAAAAAACACCCAAGACAAGGCCAGCAAAGTCACCAAAGCAGATGACACCGAAAGCAAAAACTCCTGTATCTGTCAAGAAGACCAGTGCAGCACAGAAGCGAAAATCGCCCTTGACTGTTACAACGCCTCCTCCTGCCAAAAGATTAAAGACATTGCCCACCCCAACGGACCGGATTGTCACACCCCCGACTGACATCAAGAAAGCTGTTGCACTCCGAGCGATCCACGGCAAAGCTGCTACTCCCAAATTGACAGCATCAATGAAACGTGCAGCCACTCCAAGGCCCAAGACACCTGCCACTTTGAAGAAATCAACAAAGAAGACATGGTCCCAGGTTGTACGGCGAGGTATTGCCACCACTGGAGTCGCCAGAAGGCAGTCGGCGCAGAAACCTAAGGGTGTTGCTGTCATCAGAACTGCTGCGGCCAAAAGGTCACCAAAAGTAAGTTAAAAAGTTCACAGCCGTCTTCCTGTCTCGTGTTTTCAGATCAGATGACCAGATTTTATTCATGTGGTTCTTATTTCTCTCTAGGTACCGCCGAAGACGCCAAGAACCAAGAAGGCCATCACGGCAGTGACAACGACTGGTCATGCCGATTCTCCAGCTGTCATTGTCATCAAACGGAAGCTAACAAAGACGCCAAAGCCATTGCCCAAAAAGGGAAGAAAAAGTGTTGGAAAAAAGGTATGAGCATTCTGTCCTTATTAAATTTCCTCTTTGAAAGCTTGTGAGAAATGTTTTCACTTCTATTCTACCCATGTTGAACTTAGGGCTTATGTGCCAATATTTTTGTTAAGATCAAGATGGGAGCTCTTGTCATGCTGAGCCTCCATTGGGTTCAGATCTTGCCAATTTGTGAATTGTGACTTTCTTGTTTGCAGAAACCAGTTGCTGACGCTGATGCCGACACGAGTTTCACTGGCCTGAAGGACATGTTCAGCTCTCCAGAGACTGCTGTAACGGTTTCCAAAGTGCCAAAGACCACGCCCAAATCAAAGACTCCTAAATCGACGAAAAACACACCAAACCTGAAGATATCTTCAGCTGCAAAGACTCCGAAATCTGCCATGAAGACGCCCAAGTCGGTCCAGAACACTCCGTTGACTCCCGAGTCTGCCTACTCAACTCTGCCATCGACTCCTCAGCATCCAAATGAAATGGTCGTGTCACCACTCTCCGCTGAGACACCATATGGATCAAGCCCCACTGCCGTGCGTAAGAAAAAGACTCCAAGAGCACAGAAGGAATTGCAAGCTGAAGGAATCAAGAGGCTCTTCGCCTCACAAAAACAGGATGGATCTGAAATTACTACTCCCTCTCCTGCGGGCCTGAAGAGGCTTGTGAAAACACCCAAGGGCAAGAAGGCTGAAGCGAAGACCCCATCCCCTGCTGGCCTGAAGAGACTTTTGAAAACACCGAAGGGCAAGAAAGTTGAAGTGATGACGCCATCCCCTGCAGGCCTGAAGAGACTTTTGAAAACACCCAAAGGCAAGAAGGCTGAAGTGATGACTCCCTCTCCTGCAGGCCTGAAGAGGCTTATGAAAACACCAAAGGCAAAGAAAGCAGAAGCAAAAACGCCATCCCCTGCAGGCCTGAAGAGAGTAATGAAGACACCTAAAACCAAGAAGGCCCCTGTTGGCTCTCCTGATCTCAGCGGTGTGCGCACCGTGTTTGCATCCCCAAAAACAAAGAAATCTGTCGGTTCTCCTGATCTCAGTGGTGTGAAAGACTTGTTGGCATCTCCTGTTCCCCAAGTACGGGCTGTTAGTGCTAAGAGAAAAAGAGACGATGGTGACAGCTCTCCTGCTCCTGCTGGCAAACGTGCAAGAACGACCACTCCAGCGAAGAAGCCTGCTACACCAAAAACAGTCACACCAGCCAAGTCACCACAGACTGTCAGAGGTCGTCGTGGGGCCAAAAAGGTGGCCACACCTGTGAAGGAGGCCACTCCAATGGTGGAAGGCCCTCCAGCCCAGTCTCCGAAGGCAGGCAAAGGTCGTCGCGGGAAGAAGGTAGTCAGCCCAGTGATAGCAGCTTCCCCAGCCAAGTCACCCCAAACCACCAGAGGGCGGCGTGGTGCCAAAAAGGCAGGTACGACAGTGAAGGAGGCCTCTCCTCTGGTTGAGGTTGCACCAGCGAAGTCACCAAAGACAACTAGAGGTCGCCGTGGAGCCAAGAAGGCTATCAGTCCAGTGAAAGAGGCTACACCAGCGAAGTCACCCAAACCCACAAGGGGGCGTCGGGGAGGAAAGAAGGCTGCCACTCCCGTGAAAGACATGACAATTCCAGAGGAGGAAGCAATTCAGGAAAAGGCAATCACACCAGCCAAAACACCGCAGGCCACCAGGGGGCGACGAGGAGCCAAAAGGGGGCCAGCTGCCTCTCCAAAGGTTGTCGTTGATTTGGTGCAGTCTCCAGTACCAAAGGTGTCACGACGAGGGAAGGGGAAACACCAAAACCAACTCCAGCCAAGGCGGGTAAAGGTGGTCGTCAGGGTAAAGTTGTAGCTACAGAGGTCCCTGTCTCTCCAGAGCGATCACCATCTCCAACCCCAGTTAAACCAACACGGGGTAGACGTGGTAAACTGCCAGTTAGCCCTGCCAAGCCAGCAACCCCTAAACCCACAAGGGGGCGACGTGGTCAAGTTACTGAAGACAAACCAGCCACACCAGTCGAGNTGGAAGGCCCTCCTGCCCTGTCTCCGAAGGCAGGCAAAAGTCGTCGCGGGAATAAGGTAGTCAGCCCAGTGATAGCTGCTTCCCCAGCCAAGTCACCCCAAACCACCAGAGGGCGGCGTGGTGCCAAAAAGGCAGGTACGACAGTGAAGGAGGCCACTCCTGTGGTTGAGGTTGCACCGGCGAAGTCACCAAAGACAACCAGAGGTCGCCGTGGAGCCAAAAAGGCTATCAGTCCAGTGAAAGAGGCTACACCAGCGAAGTCACCCAAACCCACAAGGGGGCGTCGGGGAGGAAAGAAGGTTGCCACTCCCATCAATGATGTGACTCCAGAGGAGGAAGCAGTTCAGGAAAAGGCAGTCACACCAGCCAAAACACCGCAGGCCACCAGGGGGCGACGAGGAGCCAAAAGGGGGCCAGCTGCCTCTCCAAAGGTTGTCCTTGATTTGGTGGAGTCTCCAGTACCAAAGGTGTCACGACGAGGGAAGGCGGAAACACCAAAACCAACTCCAGCCAAGGCGGGTAAAGGTGGTCGTCAGGGTAAAGTTGTAGCTACAGAGGTCCCTGTCTCTCCAGAGCGATCACCATCTCCAACCCCAGTTAAACCAACACGGGGTAGACGTGGTAAACTGCCAGTTAGCCCTGCCAAGCCAGCAACCCCTAAACCCACAAGGGGGCGACGTGGTCAAGTTACTGAAGACAAACCAGCCACACCAGTCGAGCCAGTCGCTAGTGTTAAAAGTAATCGCAGAGGAAAGAGAAATGCCCCTGATAGTCCTGTCGTCTCGCCTACAAAGGTTGTTTCCACCCCGGCAAAGAAAACAGCAACACGAGGGAAGAAGGCAGCTGCCTCACCACCACCATCAAACAGGTAAGACTCGATTGATTGTCCTGATATGTGCCTCCAGCAATCTGCCTCTTGTGTCATATTTTCAGATGATTGGCATTCCCTTTGACGCTTTCAGAAGCTTTTGGTTATTTATTTTCAGACGAGGTGTGAAGCGAAAAGCAGATGAAAGTGCAGTCACTGAAGAACCCAAAAAGCCACCAACTCCTAAACAAACTCGGTAAGAACTATGATAAAATACGACCATTTCTGAACGAGGAGATTTGTATTTACTGAATGAGGTTTCTACTCCAAATGACGTCATTCCAGTGTTTGCAACATCCCACCCAGGGTCCATCGGTAGCATCCTGATGAAATGACACCCCAAATCTTGATCTATTTTCAGACGAGGCGGAAAGCGAAAAGCCATCGTGGAAGAAAGTCCTGTTGTTGAAGAGCCCAAGCCAGTTACTCCTAAACAAACTCGGTAAGAACTACAACAACCAGTGAGTCGGTTTCTAACTCCAAATGAAGTCATGAAATGACACTCCGTATCTTGATCTATTTTCAGACGAGGCGGAAAGCGAAAAGCCGTCGTTGAAAGTCCAGTTGTTGAAGAACCCAAGCCAGTTACTCCTAAACAAACTCGGTAAGAACTACGTTAATTCTGTTGGAAAACGAAGAGATTTTTGTTACTACTGTATAACTCCATATGAAGTTATGGAATGACACCCCGTATCTTGATCTATTTTCAGAAGAGGCGGAAAGCGAAAAGCCATCGTAGAAGAAAGTCCA
This sequence comes from Notospermus geniculatus, assembly GCA_002633025.1. Classification (NCBI taxonomy): domain Eukaryota; kingdom Metazoa; phylum Nemertea; class Pilidiophora; order Heteronemertea; family Lineidae; genus Notospermus; species Notospermus geniculatus. The sequence continues at coordinate 112,445 of NMRB01000027.1, read as the reverse complement.
GTTGTTGAAGAGCCCAAGCCAGTTACTCCTAAACAAACTCGGTGAGAACTGTGTTAAATTATGACCATTTCTTTGGAGAACTCCAAATGAAGTCATGAAATGACACCCCGTATCTTGATCTATTTTCAGAAGAGGCGGAAAGCGAAAAGCCATCGTAGAAGAAAGTCCAGTCGTTGAAGAGCCCAAGCCAGTTACTCCTAAACAAACTCGGTAAGAACTACGTTACTACAAGACAATTTGTGTTTTACATTATAACAATGAGTCT
>NMRB01000027.1:89335-111654 GCA_002633025.1 Notospermus geniculatus | reverse complement strand
GTATGTACATTGTGTGTAAATGAGGAATGCATGGTGATTTGGATTCTGTAATTATAACTGCCGTTCTAATCAAGCGTATCATGATTAGTCTATTCATTCACAAAATACAAAAGGAAAAATGTAATCGTTGACATTTATGTTCTACATGAATTAAAGAGAAACAGAGAATAAATGCATAAGTCACTCAGAATAGAGGAAACAGTTCCCAACCAGTGCTAAAGGTCACTGAGTGAGTGACTGATCCAACGGCAACTGAACAGACGAAACTATTCCCGCCCTGGCCCGAATGTCACTCCAGACAGGGGATTCTAAAGTTCACCCGAATGTAGATACTTCAATTGGTTGATTGCCTGTTTATGTTTCCTGTTTTCCAGTGATAGTACACTGCTGTGCATGTGTTACTTTTGATATTCATTTGCAATGATGGCTGGCACTTTTCTTCAGTCTGTCAGTGGCATACATGTTAAAATGGTGTCGGCAAGGGAACTTTCACTGTTATTGAAAGTGATTCAAATCATTCTCATGTATCCATCCTATGATTTTGGTAACTGTTTTTCTGTTGAAGATCCATGTGAAACCTGAGGATTTTTCATGCAGAGAATATTTTTCCATGTTTATGTGAAAAGTGTAAATAGAAGATCCAATATTAAACCATGTAAGATAGAAAAATTCATAGTTTGTTCTGTTTATCGTATTCAGTGTCCGTACAAACCTGTCTTTGACTCGAGGTGCTTGGAAAGTTGACCCTCCAATGCTCCAAGTTAAAATTCTGATGGTGGTCCTAAATTTTTTTCATGTCCTGAATTCACTGTGAAGAGAGGTCATTGAATCAACGTTAGGGGCCGTCTCAAAATTACATTGATGCCCCCCCCCCCTTGAAAAGATGAAGTAGGCACTTGACATTAGGGAGGTTTCGCAAGCGCCCGGTTAGGCCATACGACGACGTATATCCATTATTTGGGTATACCCACACAATAGATAAACGTCGTAGGGCCTAACCGGGCGCTTGCGAAACCTCCCTAATGGCTTCATCCATGTAGGGACATTTACTCGTACAGTCCACATAGGCATGTAGCCAGAACCTTGTTCCTTTCTGAAGATTGCATCTAAAAAGTCATTTTCCTGTAAAAAGTGATGCCAATTTTTTCAAAAAAGACGGGAAGTGGGCTTCCACAAATCGAGCACCCCCTCCCCCTAGCCGAAGTGACTTCGTCTTTTTTGGCACAAAACAATTTTGAGACGGCCCCTTAATTTCTCGCCGCAGTTTACCACATAAATTATGTTGCCTGGCTTAAATTGCGCTTCAGTCGCACCCCTCAGTCATCCCCAGCCCAGCTCGCCGCAAAAAAATGTTATTTCTAGGATCCGCACGTGGTTGTGTTATTGTTATTCTAATTAATTCCAAGAAATATGACAGTCGGGTCAAGGTCATTTGACGAAGTTGATCACCTGACCAGCGGCCATATTGTTATTCGCTTGCGACGGGAGAAGATTTTCGCTCGCGAGAAATCCTGGATCATCGGCATAACAAACTGTTTCTTTTTCATAAAATTTATATCGAGTGGTAGAAAATCACTCAATGTTCAAAATGTGGAAAGTTAGGGAGATAGCCGATAAAGTGTAAGTGAAATATTACACCGTTTTTAAGGGGGTTGGTCCCGGCTGTCGCCTATGTCAACGGTGTGTAGAAATGCACTGAATGTAGGTGTACATTTTTGAAGTCGGTGACACGTCAATGACAACATTCCACGCATATTCTTCTCAATATCATGTTATCTGCCTTGTTTTCAGTGCATTGCGAGTGCTTGTCCTAACCTGAGAGCTTGGCACTTTTCATTTCAGTTTCAGAGTCGGCAGTTTACTGTGGTAAACTTGAGAAATGAGAGAAAATGATGATGAGAATATATTTTGAGACTCTTGACTTTTTTTCCTTTTCAGACTTCGAAGTTTATTGACTTGTCTTTTTGAGTTTGAGCGAGAGTGAATGTTATCACTGTTGGTTTTCCGTTTGTTGTGTTTGTGATCTCATGTTGCTATCTCATCTGGCTATGGTTAGCTACGGCGGCTAAACTTTAGATTTATTTAGAATCCCCGATCGGACGTAGGCCTAGGCCAGGGCCGGGTCCTACAAATACACCACCATCCATGGCACATAGACTGAAAGTCGAAATAATGAGCTCATTTGTTGTCAAAATGACCCCGATCCACTCTAAGCAACCTGCTGGTGTCGTTGTTCAGAACTGTGTGAGGAAGCCCTGCCGGGAAGCACATTTGGTGAATGGTAACAGAGAAAGGAGATTCGAAAGTTGCGTGGCGGGCATCTCTCGTGGCACACTTCGTTTTTCTGGTGGTCGGAAAATACTGTTCTAGTTCTAGGCCGAGTGCCGGTCAGCATTTCTGCATCCTGGACGGGGCTGTCCGGCGCTGACCAACAGCGGCAGAATCCTGCCGTTTGTTCAAAAAGAAAAGCACCAATAGCAGTTAGTTATTTCAGTTCATTCTCAGCGGTTTTCCTGCCCAGTATCCATATTTCATGTTCTCACTTGTCACTAATTCCATGAATTCAACATTAAAAATTCATGGTATAGATAAACAGTGATGGCCCTGTGCCTTACATGTATGTGCCTACAAATGTTCATAATGCATTATGTACACGCCTACCGACACATGCGTCAGTTGTACTGTTAATGTGACATCTGGTGCCATCCCACCAATATCGTGTTGTGTAGTCTCACATGTGCTACATTTAATAGGTTTATTAATCTCAGCCCTTCCCGCTGACTCAGGAGTCTTAAATCAATGTTTATGATTGCAAAGTAGATTTTCAAACTTCGGAGTCCAGATGTTGCTTTCTATTCCTGTGTTTTACTTTTCAGCACCAATGTGGTGATGAACTATTCTGAAGTTGAAGCCAAAGTCCGCGAAGCCACAAACGACGACCCCTGGGGCCCGACCGGAACACTAAAACAGGAAATTGCCCAGTATACATTCACCTATGAACATTTCCCTGAAGTGATGGGGATGCTTTGGAAAAGGATGCTGCATGATAACAATAAGAAAAACTGGAGACGAGTTTACAAGGTGCGTGGTCTTTCACCTTTGCGGCAGCGTAGGTTTCCTCCATCATGACAGGAAGTAGGCAAGACAGCAAGTCTCAGAGATACATGTAAATCGGGTGATTTAGCAAATAAACAGACTTATTACAGTGTGACAGCTTTCCATCAACTCATGGAGCCGTTTGGAAAAGTCGTGCATCTCAGGCGTGAAAGGATTGAGTTGTTATCCTTGCCCAAACAAATTCCTTCCTTCCTCTTTCAGTCACTTCTACTGCTGTCCTACCTGGTCAAAAATGGATCAGAGCGAGTTGTCACCAGCGCCCGTGAACACCTGTATGATCTACGGAGTTTAGAGGGCTACACATTCACTGATGAATTCGGAAAAGACCAAGGTTTAAATGGTGGGTGGACTCTAGCTTAGTTTCCATGGGCCAGTCAGGCATATGTTGGGTTATCACTGGGTAGCAATCCATTTTCATCAGGAAACAATCCAACTTCTGTAGCTTTGATTGGGACCAGTGGTTACTTATAAGAATACACATATTACCTTTGTGGTAAACTTTCATAGACTCTCATAGGGTCCGTATGGTTGATCATGAAATGACTGATATTGACCATTTCTTTCCAGTTCGACAGAAAACAAAAGATCTAATAGACTTTATACAAAGTGACGACAGATTACGAGAGGAAAGGAAAACAGCTAAGAAAAATAAGGATAAATATGTTGGCATGTCACGTGATACCATGGGATTTGGTTACAGTAAGTAATTGACGTGACTGGCTGGTTTCTCGCGAGTTTTGTGAGTTTTCTTGCACATGTTAACCATGGGCAACTCAACCACTGAAAACAGTGGGCAATCGTTTGTGTCATTGGTCTCGGCGTTAGCAGCATGAAATAATAACAGGTTTCTAAGGTGAAAGACATAGCTTCCTACCGGACTCGAACCCACGGACCCTAGCATAAGGCATCAATCAGCAGCACTCGGGAGCAGCACGCCTTAACCATAGGACAAATCCCAAAACCACAAGGACAAATCCCCATCCCCGTCTCGGTGTAAGTAGTAAGGATTGAAGGCCTCTAGACCACCACTAGACCCAGTGGCTCCCAGATACTACCTAAGATTTTCCTGTAACCTCCCTTTTATTTAGGTGATCGTTACGATGAAGAACCAAAAAGAATGGAAAAGGCCTCAAAATTAGACAACTTTGATGATTGGGATAAAGGTAATCGATCAAAAGCTAGCGAGGCGTTGGATAAAGTGAAGGAGTTTTGGAATAGTCGCCGTCGGAGTTTTGATGATACACCAGATCACAGGTAGGATGATGGATTCCTGGTTTCATGTGATTTTCATGACTGCGAGTCGTGGTTCAAGCAAAAGGGCTCGGGGAATCATGCCTAGTTTATGAATATTCCCGACAGGTTAAGGACATCATGCTGAGCTTCTCCGATATCGGGCCCAGGGGCTTCCCTGCTTGGGGGTGGTGTCACGTGGATGTTTTCAGCACAGTTAGCAAATTGGTCTGGACTGGTTAAGCTGCGTTTACCAGACATCTGGAATGCGGTAAACGGGATGCGGAAGCAACATGTTGCATGTGAAAATGCATAGCATACTCCTTCCCGCCCGCATTCCGGGTGTGCGGTAAACGCAGCTTTAGTCGATAGATTTGTTGTCTCGTAACTTGCTGATTGATATCGAGTCTTCGTGTGTTCTTCTGCTTTGAAGCAATTTGAATTTGTCCGTGTGTGTCACCTGACGTCAGAATGTCGTGAGTAATGTGAACAGTGTGTTTGTAGACAGTGAAAAGGTCAATCTTTCTATGGTTTGTTGATGTTCGTTCCAAGTTGTCTGTGTCTTTCGTATCATCCCGCCCCACATTATATGTCCTCTGATTGTGCTTGATGGTGTCTGTTAGCTTTTGGCTGTTATGAAACATCCAAGCTAATAGCTGAGCAGAATTGGCTGATGATTTGTCCCTCAACTTCAGAATGAATTATGACCCTGTACTTCACACTCAAGTGTCCTGTATTGAAAGTCATTCAGTATAGTTTGCTTTGCCTCTTGCCTTAGATGGTCTCCATTTCCTAAACATCAAGTCACTCCTCTCATTACCTTCATGTAGTGTTAGAATTGCTTATTCTTGCCTTACAATGTCCTGCTTCGGTGAGTAACTCAACCTCTGGGTCATATCTAAAGCAGAAAATTATTCATGCAAAAGGGCCGTAAAGTCTGTGGATGGACACTCATTAGAGCAGGCAGAGGCTCATGATGGCCCCAAGTGTAGAATTTTGAGAATTTGTGTTTTAATAATATTGCAGTCAAGCAGTTGTATTATGTTCAAGCAGTTTCAAATTCTTCATGGTATTGTATAGACCGTTCTCAAATTGACGTAAACAAGAAAGATCTGCGCACTTCCGCCATAACCTCGGTCTGAAACTGAATGACATGACGCAGACAGCCCCGTGACAGTGACGTCGACGACGTTGCGTCAGACTCGACCATTGCTGAATAATGGATTGCGTCACGTCACCCGGTTTCAGATCGAGGTTATGGTTGAAATTTCGGAGGAAGTGCGCAGATCTGGGAATTTGAGAATGGTCTATAGAGGACGTGCAGCGACGATTATGACGTCACCGTGACGACGAGATGCCGCCATGTTGGACGGCACGTCCAACACATTCGTAGCGTCAGATCACGTCCAACATGACTGACGTGCGAATTATGACGTCAATGATGACGTCACGTGCGCGTCCTCCATAGCAGAATAGCATGCAGATTGCTAGAACCAGAATTACAACCAACATACTGACTGTATATGGTATGGTACCTTATGTATTTCATGCATTGACCCATTGTATTCATGACCTGATTTCACACCTGATTCTGAAAGTACTCCAATCACATTCCACTTTCAGACTGTCACTTCACAGGTCAGTTTTTAGTCCTCACTGATTCCTCACATCACATGATTCACCACCTGTTTATTGCACCGTTGCTTTTTTGTTCCTAATCAATGCTTTTCTTTTTGATTTCTTGATATTTTTTAGTCAAGTTGGAAGCACTGAGGAATCCCATTATCGCAGGTTTGTCATTTTGTTGGCATAAAAAAGACGAGGAATGTTCATCAGCCAAATCTGTCGTCGTCATGAGTTGATTGAAGAACATTTTGAATCGCTGCATCCACCACTCTTTTTGTCTGCCTATCTTTCATTTCAATATTCATTCTTTGTACACCTCTCGTGGACTTGGTAGTGCGGGGGAGAGGGGGTGTCAAACTGGGATGAAATTTGGCTCCCGCTGGTATGACTGGCACTAATTGAAGTTAAACCACAAAACATGCAGCATTGTTGAATGATTTTGGGATGTCAGAGTCTTTCCTTTCAAATTCTGTTGGGGATCCTGCTTCAGAGCTAATTTCAGTTGAAACATCAGTATTGTCATAGTGTATGTCCCACATTTTCACTAGCTATCACCGTAGTTTATAAAACCAAGTCCAAATGCGTTATTCCTTGTTTTGCAGGGTAGACCCCGAGTAAGCTACCTCACAAAATGATTCATTTTCTCCCTGCATTTGTTGTTATAGTTTAGTTGGTAGCAGAATTTTGTCAGAATCTAGTTTTACCCTCCTGGATTTCCTTGGCCTTGATTAGATTAGATCCCGAACCAGCAATTTCTGGGGTTCAAGGCCTCAGTTTTCCTGCAGACCTATGATGAAGGGGATTGGGCAGTGTCTCAGGGATAATTCTGCTGACATCACGGCTCTTTCACTACTCTGAATTCAACACCCGTGGTCCATCCCCTCCTGGCCTTCTTCCACTAGATTTCAAAAGATGCCAGCATTTTCCCTCTACCAACAACAACTGTTTACTTTCCATCTGCCACATCCATTCCAGTTCAAAGCCATGCAAAGTCCTGCAAACTATCCCCCAGTTGTCCTGGACAACTGCGGCAATCCACCAGTCACCTTGCCAAACCCAGTCAATGTACAACCACCATCCTAAAGGGCGGAACATGATCCACATATATTCTCATAAAACCAACCTAGTTTGTCATTCAAATCTTTTCTTTCTTCATCCAGGATCAGTTTGAGACAAGTTCTTGCAACTATGAAACTGAAGCGCTACTCAATTTGGTATGCTACTGTTGATGAGTGTTTAGTGCTGTGGGCAAGCTTCTGCTGGGCTCAAAAACTGCAATGGAGACAGTGAATGCTATCTCAAGGAAATTACTGGTACTGCACGAATGGTGTCATCAGATCATGGAAACCTGATTAAAACCTGGTTAAAATTTCAGTGGTTTCACTGGTGGCTTGCTTTGTTTTGTCATTTGAATTATTGGGCACAATGAGCACTGAATATGTGGTGAATTTCTTAAAATTGGTGTTCCTATTTGGCGATAGCTCGGGTTGGTTGGGGCTTTGGGTGGTTTCTCAGTGGGATGGGGAAAGGGTAACAAGAGAAAGGGGCTTTCCTTTTCCCCTTTAAACACTGGGTCTGGGAAACCCGTTTCGGGTTGAAACATGTGATTTTCTAGAGGTGTACAAAGTTTGATACTCGTGTTCCATGTTCCATTAACCACGTTCTGTTCGATGTCTGTCCTAACTTGTCCATTTGTTGCTGTGCATGTATTCAGTTCTCTGCTTTTACAGTCTTTAAGGGTCGTATTTTAGAACGTTCCTTAACGTTAAGGTCGACCTTAAGTCTATTGTCAAACCATCGAGAACAAAAGATTTAAGGTGGAACTTCATGTCAAGGAACGTTCTAAAATACGGCCCTCTAACTTAACTCTCAAGATTGAGGCTCTGTTAAGCTGCAGGGAGATGAGGTGTGACAGTTTTTCTGTCCCAGTATACCGATGATTACCTAGTTCATTTTCGGGCCCCTTACCTATCCTGAGTGGGAACTGACATAAAGAAGTCCTGTCAATCCTTGGACAGACTAACATGACTAAAGGACTTCCATTTCTGCCATTCAGAAAACTAGATGGAAGTTTTTCCACAATCATGTGCATGAATGAGAGTGTGACTGTCAGCTTTCTCAGACTTGGTTCTGGTGGCTTATGCAAGTGCATCTCGGCGGTGTACGGGATTTATCGTGATCAGCTTCTTGTGTGCTCTGACCCAACTCTCCCCCCTCCTCCCCACTGTGACTGGGTGACAGAGTCACCCTCCTTGCCTACTGTANCCCCCCCCACTGTGACTAAATGACAGGGTCACCCTCCTTGCCTACTGTAAGGTGCTCCAATGTGCCAGTTGGCCTCAACCGGTGTTTCTCCAAGCCAAATAGACTATTCTCAAATTGACATAAACGAGAAAGATCTGCACACTTCCCCCAAAATCGCAAACACAACCTCGGTCTGAAACTGAATGACGTGACCCAGAGAACCCTATGACAGTGACTTCAACGACGTTGCGTCAGAATCTACCATTGCTGAATCATGGATTGCGTCACGTCGACTGGTTTCAGATCGAGGTTGTGGTTACGATTTTGGTGGAAGTGCACAGATCTGCGAATTCGAGAATCGTCTATTGTCAGACAGGAATTTGTGCGAGTGCTCTCTCCCAGCTAAACCCTCAAGAATGTTGTCATGATAATGTCAAGGTCTGGTTTGGCCACAGTGACCCTCTGTCTCAAGTGGGGCATTGTCTTTCTTTTTAGTAACGATGAAGATTTCCCAGACGAGAGAGACAACAACGGAAAGTACGACTTCAAAGATGACGATGAAGAGTTCACACAGAGGGTGGAACGAACGCATACGACAAAGACAGAAAAAATAACAACGAACCGTCGATCACGGGCTAACAATAATAAAAGAATAGATTTAGGGGCAGCTTCACAGTATGGAGGGGACAGAGACACAGTGGTGAGTAGAGAAAAATTCGCTTTAGTTAGGCCCACATGTGAGCTGAGAGCACAGTCTTTATGGGCTGTCAGAATGGTGCAGTGGGCACATCTAGCACCTGTCACCTCTGAGGTCCTCGGTTTGATTCGTGGTTGAAACCAGTACTCGTAAAGAGACCGACTTTTTTCGACAGAACAGATCGGCTTTGTGGTCTGGTTTCCTCCTACATTACTTGGAGTTCGCGACTCAAGAACTTCAGAAGCTGACAACACCCTCAGTGGATGGTGGGTGGATTTCCCTCTTGAAGGACTAACTCAGAAGATGCCTTGTTGTCCGACACTGCAGATATTTGACTATAAACCAAACCTTTGACCCTTTCCCTCTCTCTTCCTACAGAGTCAGACCTCTATATCAAGTGATCCTGGCCCTAATCTCATAGATGCCTCACCGACTAAAAAACTTGATATTTTTGGAGGAGACGAGTCGGGGAAGGTCAACGCCAACGGAGACTTTGCTGATTTTGATTCTCTATCAAGAGCTAGAACTGTTTCACAGTGTAAGTTCCTTGAAATAAAGGTGCCTCGCTCACCGTGAGAGTTTTCTACTCTTTATGGGCAACTCAACCATAGAAATTCAACTTCATCAAACATGGTGATCATTTTAACCTTTTGTTCATGCTTCCTGTGTTCTTTTTCAGCTTCAAATGATTTTGGAGACTTTGCAGCATTCAATGCAAGGTAAGGTTCAGTGGAGAACAACTGATCTGATCAAAAGCCTGCTTGTCTGCAGTTTGGGTCCCTTGGGCAGGCCGAAGTGTGAGATTTATCGGTCCCTGTCTATCCTTTTCATTCGCTCATTTCTCTTTCAGCCCATCTCAAGAATTCGGTGATTTTGCTGCATTCAACGCGAGTTCAAAAAGTCAAATATCTGCGTCACAAACAACCACAATGACAAAATCAGCGTCAGCGGATTTATTATCTGGACTCTCGATGCCTGCCTCAGCGCCCCTTATGCCGTCATCACAACCCCTCCAACCCGTTCCGTCAGGACTGTCGTTAGGTGTGCAACCAACGTCAGTGAACGCATCCCAAGGAGCAGTGTCGCCGGGGATGATATCGCCGCCGATGGGCACGACGCCGATGATGCAGCCAATGGGACAATCGAATATGACCACGATGAATATGGTGAATCAGCAGGGAATGATGGGTACAAGCATGACTTCTATGAATATGGTAAGTGCCAAATACCTTCTTACAGGGTTGATTACTGCACAGATTAGTAGAAAACTGCATTTACAGCACAGTGTGTGTAATGATGTGGGGCTCCACCTATACTCCAAGGAGTGACTTTCATTACAAACTGGATCATACACAATTCTCACCCTCTGAATTCTCCATTCTGCGGTTCCGTTAGATTGACAATATTGATGCCAATGTGTCTGTTGGATCTGTTGCACGTGATGATGTCACTTTGTTAAGTGTTAATGCTGAGCATGTGAGTACTGTTGTAACTCTATATAGTGGTGCAGCCCACTGGTTTTGCTTCTAGCTGGTAGAAAATATTCAGTTGGTGCTTTTATTGTCATTTATGCATTTATGGGATATTTCTTAATCTTATTTTGCCTTACGTTGTCTGACATAAAAAGTATTTTGTAGAACTCTGCTATAGTCCTTTTGTTTGGGATCTGATAACCAATAGACAAGGGACTACTTCTGGCTTTTCCTGCCCCTGATTTGGTACCACACCACCTGACCCAAAGATGTGTCTGTCGGCGTGATAGAGGAGATTTTCATTCATGTCATTGCACTTGGTTCAGAATGAGATACTCTCCTCTGCTTTCCAACCACCAACCTCTTGGAACAACTCTGTTACTAATTGGAAAAACAGACCAGTCTATGTTTTGTTGCTAGGCTACCAAAATTGATAACAGACTGTAAATATGCATTCGGAATGTCAATCAATTTCACCGTGCGTGGGGCAATTAGCTTCAGGAACCAAGTGCACATCGGTTACCTCATTCTCCTGTAGATGTCAGGCAAGTGCTGTAGGATGTACTGGTTCCATCCTCTACATTGCTATCCCCTGGCAACAGGTGTATATCCTCTCAAAGGTCAGAGGGATGGCGGTTGCCTGTTGTAATAGCTGTATTTTGTACTATAAATACACAATCATGTACAGGGAGGCTGCTATACCAACTAACCACCCTCCCCTGATCTTGCGTTCACCTACATCATTCTACAAGAAGTTTGGAGGGCAGTACAGGCATTGTCTTCTGAGGCGAGCAAAAAACTGCTCGCCTGTGAACAATAGAAAACTCTATTGTTCTCAGTTTTTTGCTCGCCTCAGAAGACAAGGCCTGCAGTATAACCAACTCGCTATGCTAAACCTTTGCTGTTTTGTTTCCTGCCTGTTGTTCCGTTGTGTGCATGTTTGTTGTGTTTCTGTCCCAGGGTATGAATAACGCACCTAACCCCACCATGAACATGATGCAGCAGAATCAGATGAGGACTCAGCAGATGCCGGGATACTTCCCCATGCAACGGCAGCCTATGATGGGCCAGGGGATGATGATGCAACCGCAGGGCGTCAACCAGGTTTGTAGAGGATGCGGTGGTGGGACATTGAGACTTTTTATGGTATTGTTACACTCATCTGGGTTTCCTGTTGTGAACTGGCAGGGAGAGATGGCCTTGGGGAAGAGTGGGTCTCATCAGGAATCGAACCTGCAAACACAGAGGTGACAGGCCTGGAAGTTTCCACTAGGCCACTCTGGCAGTCAAGTTGGATGTACTTCTTAACCCAAGTTGGTGAAGTTCACAGATGCAAGTTTCTACTCAACTCTAGCCATCATCCTGAAATCTTTCCTTGTCAGTCACAAAATAAGCATGATCTAAACCTTGGCCTTGGTGTAGGAACCTCGCCACTTCACGGTAGGAAATTTTTGTTCGGACTTGTATATCCACTTTGTTTTGTCCGAGTCAAGATGTTGTGAATATTTCTACCTTGTTCCGTGTTGTTTTCTAAACCGCTTGATTCCTTAGTTATGAACCTTACAAATCTGATGGAAGTCGGCTGTCTGAGAGAGTCTCCCCCGCTCATGTCTCTATCACAGGAAGAATGAGTCGGGGACCAGGCATTCTACTGCCCCCACTCTAACCTGTTGTAGCCACGTTCCGAAACATCTCAGTCTTAATTTGTTGTGAATGAGCCTCTCAAACTCAACTTGAACTAGATTGACTCGTAGGCCCGTATTTTAGAATGCTCCTCAACGTAAAGGAGTTCCTCAAGGCTGTTGCACTCAACAACAGAACAATAGCCTTGAGGTACTCCTTTACGTTAAGGAGCATTCTAAAATACGTGTCGTAGTCTCATACAAATCAGATTTGTAAGGGTTTTAGACCTTCAGAGCACCCTTATTTGTTTATCAGAGTGATTATTTAGTTGATCAGACATTCAGGCTGTTCTGATTTGAAGTGCTGACCGTGCATTCATCAATGACTGTGTTTGTTGTGATGTACTCCGTGACATGGTAACTGTGTTATGCATGCTATGTGGTGGTTCATACTCACTTCACAAGCAAATCTCGATCAGAACCTAGGGATCTGTCCGTACATATATCTCTGGTATTCTGCTGTACTAGCATGCTCGAAACTGTGTTTGAAAGATGCCTCAAGGCCTTGCTGCACACGAGAATTTCTTGCACTGGTTGGCTCTCCATGGGCAACTCAACCTTAGAAAACTATGGACAGTGGTTTGTGGTCTCTGCATAAGCTGCAAGGAAACCAACAATGGTGTGTTGCCCATTGAGGGCCTACTCGCACGAGAAAACTCTGTGGAGGAGTGCTGGGATGTCAGGTATGTGTTCACGCATACATCTTGGGTCGGGAAACCTACTATACAAGCATGCTCTAACTGTGGTTGAAAGATGCCTTACAGAGTACCATGTTCTAACATCTGCTGGGACTCTTCTATCTTGCCCTGCAAGCATTCCAATCACTCGACCCTTGCTCAGTGTAGCCGTAGGCGTAGGGTGGAGTGATTGTCGGCCTTGACACGCCAAGATGGGACCTTCACCTCATCGGTGACAGCGTTAACCAGTCATCTCCCTTGTTGACAGATGGGCATGCAACAACAACAACAACAAACCCAGGGGGTACAGCCTGTGATGTCATCAATGTCTGCCTCCTCGTCTGCTGCTTCAACACCTTCAAAAACTAGCGCACTTTCCATGTCATCAACGGTAAGGCGGGTCTCACCTCATTACCCTGATCATATGCAGAAATTCTCTGTTTCCTTGTTTCCAAATGGCTTGATTTGGGAGAACTTCTTTTGTCAGTCATTCACTCACTCTCAACCCCTGAGACCATTTGCACTTATAAGCCATTTGGAGACAAGTGGAAATAGAGAGATTTTGAATTCCATGCCCCTTGCCCCTGCAGATTGCTTGGATTGTGTGAACACCTTGTGATGCACTGCTCATCCACTGTGTGGGGTGATGTTGTGTGGATTGTTTCAGCTTTCGTTTGAACAGCACTGAAAATTAATCCAAATCACGGAGTGTTCAAATCAATCACAAATCACTGCACCTTTCCTTGTATGAAGAACATTAAGTTGGGAATCATGGTAGCTTTTGGGTTCCTCTTTTTCTCTCACCATACATTCACATATACATGTACATCTTAAGATTTCAAGTCTTCCATTGTTTGCATTCACTTATAGTTCAACTCTTGCACAATCTACAGAGGGCTCAATGGAATGTGGAAGTGAGGAAATGGAACATACAGTTACCACATGGTTTTATTCACCCGTGACTCTTAATTAATGAAAATATGCCCACTCCATTCTAATCTTGTGGTTGTGAACAGTGAAAAGGCCAATAGCTTAAGTCATGAGGTTGACCAGGGCGGATTACATAAACCCCAATTCTGCCACTTTACCACAACCTGCATTCCATTGTGTCCTCTGCAGATTGTCCCAGACCTACATTGGTGTCAGAGCCAGTTATGTGACTTTTCTAGTCTGTACAGAATTTGGGAAGGTCTCTCCTTCATTCTGAAAACCAACTCGGCTTGTGACCGGTTCTCAGTTTCAGTGATTCTAGGAATTGTATGATCAATCAGCAGTTTTACATTCAGTTTCAAAAGTTCTTTACTGAACAGAGGCTGATCAGGTGGTGGGATCTTTGACTTGAGTCACCACGTTTTGGAACAATAGACATCCTGCCATGACAGGTCAGAAGGGGTAAACAAACCTGGGCCCAGTGCATTGTACAGACTGCAAGCACAGCAGTCAACTGAACAAATGCATTAGGCCAAGGTTTGTTTACCCCTTCTGAGCTGTCATGGCCAACTTTCACAGGATGTCTTTGGTTTCAAATCTGGGAAGGGAATGCAGTTGACTTTCTGGTGGTGGTTAAAACGACAAAACCTCTCCGGAGATAACGGGATGTAGGCCTACCTCATTCCTTTATTGTGAAGCAGTCTTTATACCATGTCTGAATTTTGCAGAAAACGAACAACACATGGTCCAACACGGGATCCCTGGACATAAGTCTGAACGACCTCAGTCCAGCCAGCAATTACAAAAAACAACAAGCACCATCTATGAATCAGCTTCAACAACAACAGCAGACCCCTGTCATGTCAGGTGAGTATGACATAGCTTCTCTGTCTTTGGTCAACCCCTGGTGACATCATGACCAATGGAACTCTCCAGGCTCTGAAGACAAGGAAGAGGGGTCCGGAAGAGGAGCAAAATCTGTGGTCAGCCAGGGATGTGATTTGTATCCATGTGAAAAGTTCCCACCTGCACTTTTGCAATTCTCCTTGCTAGGTCTCTGTGAACTCTCAAAAGGTGCCACTCCGCATGAGACTCCTCACGCAAGTTTGCTATGGGTAACTCAACCATAGAAAACTATGGGCAGTCGTTCATGTCATTGATCTCGGTGTACATCCTACAGAAACCGGCTCAAGTAGAGTATAGCGGGCCAACCCATGGGAACTGCACTGAGTATGTGCACGGAATAAGCAGCAATGTATGGAGATGTGTTACTTCCCACCGCTTGGCCTGCTATACTCGACTTGACCCCAGAAACCAACGATGGTGAATTGCCCATTGAGAGCCAACTCACTCGCAGTGGAAAACTCAAATTAGGAGTGCCTTTAGATTCAATCCATCAGGTTGACATCGCCCTCGTTTCTGTCATTTCGTTGAAGTGTTTCACTTCTTATTCAAAAGGTTACATAGAATACGGGAATTATTGGTCAAATGGAGTTTCTCTTGTGCCATTTCAAGGTAAAAGTGTATGATCTTTTTACCTCGTCATCGATGTCGGTTTGCCATGTCTCCCTTTCTTTAACATTCAGAATCTTTCAATTTTGGCTGTGAAGCCATCTTCCTTTGAATCCATGTTCCCGTTCTATAAGTATTTTTCATTCATACCCATATTGTCCATGTTATTGTGTCCGGTTTAGGGATGAGTTCTCCTCATCATTCTGTGTCAACCTGTTCGTTCCATCTTTTCTTCACTGAGCCATGGAGAAACCACTATCCTGATTACTCATCTTGTGGTTCTTGGCTTTATTTTGTCCCCGTGCATATTGGAGGGGGAAAATCTCCACAATTCGTCTGCATGCTGTGTTTTTATCGTTATTTTGTGTGTGGATCAGAGGCTTCTCAATGGAAAGCAACTTTCTTTTTGCTTGTTTCACTTGAAACTTGCTGTGTTTATCAGACATACCAAACGACAACTCTTGTGACAGCCCGCCCGCCCCCCCCCACCCAGCTGGACTTGAGTGGACTGAAAACCCCTTGGTACCATAAACATGTACTTGAGTCAAAAGGTTGTGAGTTGGATCATCCATCCTGCACCTGCTGCTCCTGGGCCTTACAGTGCAGGATTAGGGAGGACCTTGGGGTGGATTTAGACGACATCTCAACCACAATACAAGCCTAATACAGACTTTCCTCCTCCTTCTAGCCTACAGGAGCAACCTCTCCAGGAGAACTAGTGCCCCCTCCTCATTTTACAGTCAGTATTTGATTCAGTCCTTCTTTGTTCTTATTGGCGGTGGTTTGGGAGATAACGTCGTTCATCATCAGGTTTCGGGTCTTGGATGTTGTTGTTGTTGAAATCTTCATAAATTGAATCGATAGCTATGAATGTACAGGAATGGGGAGGAAAATGGACGGGAATGGGGTGGAAAATGGACGGGAATGGGGTGGAAAATGGACGGCAATGGGGTGGAAAATGGACGGGGATGGGGAGGAAAGTGGGAAAATGGGGCCTGGCTGGGGGTCCAACCAGGAATTGCACCTGCAACGTCCAGAGGTGACAAGTGCCAGTATCAGCACTGTGCATGTTTGGCTTTGCTTGGTTCAGTGTTAAGAATATCTTTTCTTTTCATTCATTTATTCAGCTCTTGTTCTGGTGTTGGATTTGGGTTCATTTTGGTGTTCAATTAAAGTGTTTATGCTTTGGCGACGAGCTTTGAAATGGTCCTTGGCAAGATGTTTTCCTTCACAGAAGCTGAGGAGACTTCAGATCAGTTGAAATGAACGGAATATGTGAGTGTCCTCTGGACTTATCTTCACGAGGCTGTGGATGAAAGATTTGTTCCCCATTTTGGAGCCAATTTGGCTGTGTCAAGTTAAGGGAGAGTAGGAAACAGTCAGCATCCTGATCTAGCAAAGCACGGCAGATCACCAACCACTCAGTGAAATGTTCTTAGTCTTACCCTCTCGTATTTCCAGGGATGGGGACGCAGCCAAACAATATGTATGTGGCTAATCAACAAGGCTATAGTGGACAAGGACTGACACAGGGCATGGCACAGATGAATCTTGGACCGAACAATATGGGTAAGATATGACTCAAGTTATCAGTAGGGTAGTAAAAATTTGAACAGGGTGGTAAAATGACCTCTGAATTATGCACAGGATGATACCACCCGATGAAACTGGCCTGGCTAGAACACTGATGTCATTTAGTCTCAAGAGTTGCGGCATATCCGTACTACAACCAGAGATAATTCCTCCCATCAGATACAAGGTATTTATTGACAGCATGAATCGTGATTTCAGGTATGGGAGTCCAACCAGGCATGCAGACGGGGCTGGTCGGTACAGGCATGACCATGCAGACAATGTCCATGAACTCTGCCAGTATGCAACAACGAGCAGACCAGGCGTTCAGTAGCCTAAGTGGTTTCAATTGAAGGTTGTTTCTCCCGTTCAAGTATGGAGTATATATCATCGGAATATGTTCATCTTAATCTTTGGCTGTGAAGAGGCGAGGTGGGATATCTGCGGCAGGTGACAAGATGGCGGACAAGTCAAGAATCTCCGTGGAATCCTGATTCTGGTGGTTCTCTCCAGCTTTATTGTGGAGTCTGTTCAGGAGGAAGCTGTTGCAAGTGGAAGAAAGATGCCTCTGCAGCCGTCATGAGCGATGACCCGTCATTCTGCAGCCATCATGGGCGATGAACCAGTTTTCTCTCTGGTTTCCTCGGTGTATCACCGAGATTGACCTTACATTCCTATTTCATCTCCCATGGAGGGACTAACATCAGCGTTTAAGGTGGCTGTGACAGAAAATTGATTTCTCTCCATTTTAACCTCTAAATTGTGAACACCTCTCAATTAAGGACAGATTTACCATTCCCAAAGGTGTCCTTAATAGAGAGGTTCCACTACCTGCCACAGTAGTGATGATCTTGTCAATCATTGCAGTCATTTGGAGGTACCTGTAGGCCTCTGTACCCCACTGAATGGCAAACAGTGCCTATCCAAGGTGAAAGCCTATTTCCTTCATGCACTCTGCGCAACAAGCCTAGTTTCTACCTTCCACGGTTGTGCTATCGTTGTAAAAAGTGCCGCAATTTCAAATGTGTTGACTTTACTTTCGTTTTTGTTGGAAAATAACAAAAAATCACCCAATAATTAACTGTGGATAGGCATTTTTTGTATCCGAGATGTAACTGCCATTGTATAAATTGTGCACCGATTACTGATGGCTCTTTCACACCAAATACGGTTTACAAATTTCTCCTGCTTGTTTTCATGTGTGCAGGTGTTTGTGCCACATTTGATCTGGTTGTGTCGCTAAGCCATGCTTTGTTGAAAACGTCTCAAACTGTAAACCGTATTTGGTGTGACCAGGCCTTAATGCACTGGCATGTGTTTGTTGATGAAATTTGGCTGCCGTTCTTCATTGAGCAAGTCTAGCGAGAAGGCCTGCTGAAATTTAATATATTTTTATACCGGTTCGTAAAAGCTGCCGTAGACTAGGGGCCATCGAGTAGGCATGTACTGGCCTGTGCACGTCAGATCTACTTTAAAGCACTCAGTGTATGCATAGATGAATAAGCAATAGATTGTATTCAGTTGCGTTTTGAGTGATATTACATTGTATTTGAAGGCTTATTTGTTTATTTTCGTGCTGAAATGATGGTCCCTATGTTGCAGTCTGTGGGATATTCAATTTGAAATGTGAATCATTTGATCGAGAGGCTTTTCTGCTTAACGTGTGTCTTCAGGACATGACCATTGAGGTGTGAAAGTAGGTGTTAACGTCAGGTGTTTTTTGCACTGTTGATGGCTGAAGTGCACAAAACACCTCTGTTAACACTTACTTTAAAGCACACACTGGGTTTGAGTGGCTCTGATACAGGAGCTGGGGCAGATTTGGGGAGATTCTGTCAGATATCAGGGTTTCCGCCAGGAAAAAAAATTGGGGATGGACCAAAAAAATTTCAAAAAAAATTTTTCAAAAAAATTTTTTTTCAAAATTTTTTTTTGAAAAATTTTTTTTTGGATTTTTTCACAAAACATGTATGGACTGCAAGATAACATGATGGTATAATAATATGATGTTTTGAAAAAAAGACAAGATTTAAAGAAAAAAATCCAAGATTTAAAGACAAAAAATCCATTCTTTCTGAAAAATTTGGGGATGGATTTATCCCCAAATAATTTTCTTGGGGATGGAATTCTCCCCATTCTCCCCTCTGGTGGAAACCCTGGATATACTGGGAAATGTTCCATGGCTAGTGAGATATGTACAATAATATTTTGCATGAGACAATTAGTTGAACTGCATGCTTCTGTATAATTTCGTCTTTTTACTGTCAGTTATAAGAACTGTTCAGTTTTATTCACTGTGCTTTACTGCCTCGTGGGTCACAGAATGGAATGTCCTGTATTTTAAAGGACCGTACCAAAATGAATTGAATGGCTGATTGACCTGATCTATCTGACGGTTCTAAGACCCGGTATTCACCTATTTGGTACCGTTCTTGGGTATTAAATTTAGACATATCTTCTGGGCTTTGGGTGTCTTACTTGCTGGGTCAAGTTGTGGTGTGAAGAAAACCCATGGACATTTTCCCAAACATACTCATTCCATTCCTGTAAATAGATTTATATTTGAACTCATTGTGATGTCACGTGGGTCGAAATCTGCCCCATCAGTCTCACATTCATCAACCATCTGATTCCTTATTGAGCGTATAGAGGTTCTTCACATGACGTCACATTTCCATGACGACACGATGCCGCCATATTGACCGTCAAAACGTCACAGCATGAACACAGTGTCAACACACAGAACGTGACGTCAAAATGTCATGACGTGATAGTTTTGACATCGTCGCCGGCCATTTGACAGCCAACATGGCCAATTCTTTGCAGTCACGTGACCTTTATGATGTCACTGAAGAACCTGTATTATTTGTGCGTGTCCAGTGGCAGCAGTACTGGCTTCTTCTGTTTCCTCCTACAAAATGTGACCAATCATCTTCAGATCTCACCGGAGAATTCTTTCATTTTCAGAGACAATTTCTCTCCATTTTAACCTCTTTTGTGAACACCTCTCAATTAAGGACAGATTTACCATTCCCAAAGGTGTCCTTAATAGATAGGTTCCACTACCTGCCACAGTAGTGATGATTTTCTAGATTGTTGCAGTCATTTGGAGGTACCTGTAGGCCTCTGTACCCCACTGAATGGCAAACAGTGCCTATCCAAGGTGAAAGCCTATTTCCTTCATGCACTCTGCGCAACAAGCCTAGTTTCTACCTTCCACGGTTGTGGTAATGTTGTAAAAAGCGCCGCAATTGCAAGTGTGTTGACTTTACGTTCTTTTTTGTTGGAAAATAACAAAAAATCACCCAACAATTAACTGTGGATAGGCATTTTTTGTATCCGAGATGTAACTGCCATTGTATAAATTGTGCACCGATTACTGATGGCTCTTTCACACCAAATACGGTTTGCAAATTTCTCCTGCTTGTTTTCATGTGTGCAGGTCTTTGTGCCACATTTGATCTGGTTGTGTCGCTAAGCCATATGCTTTGTTGAAAACGTCTCAAACTGTAAACTGTATTTGGTGTGACCAGGCCTTAATGCACTACCATGTGTTTGTTGATGAAATTTGGCTGCAGTTCTTCATTGAGCAGGTCTAGCGAGAAGGCCTGCTGAAATTTAATATATTTTTATACCGGTTCGTAAAAGCTGCCGTAGACTAGGGGCCATCGAGTAGGCATGTACTGGCCTGTGCACGTCAGATCTACTTTAAAGCACTCAGTGTATGCATAGATGAATAAGCAATAGATTGTATTCAGAATTTGTGTTTTGGGTGATATTACATTGTATTTGAATGCTTATTTGTTTATTTTCATGTTGAAATGATGGTCCCTATGTTGCAGTCTGTGGGATATTCAATTTGAAATCAGAATCATTTGATCAAGAGGCTTTTCTGCTTAATCTAGCTAATGAGTTGACCTGGTTGTGCATATGACATACCATACATGATATCTTTACATTATTTTTCGTGCAAGTTGACTGTCTGAGTGAATGAATTCAGTGCATTCGTCAATGATTTGGAATCTTACTTCAGCCTAGACGTGTGTCTTCAGGACATGACCATTGAGGTGTGAAAGTAGGTGTTAACGTTGGGTGTTTTTTGCACTGTTGATGGCTGAAGTGCAAAAAACACCTCTGTTAACACTTACTTTAAAGCACACACTGGGTTTGAGTGGCTCTGATACAGGAGCTGGGGCAGATTTGGGGAGATTCTGTCAGATATCAGGGTTTCCGCCAGGAAAAAAAATTGGGGATGGACCAAAAAAATTTCAAAAAAAATTTTTTCAAAATTTTTTTTTGAAAAAAATTTTTTTTTGGATTTTTTTATTTGGATTTTTTCACAAAACATGTATGGACTGCAAGATAACATGATGGTATAATAATATGATGTTTTGAAAAAAGACAAGATTTAAAGAAAAAAAATCCAAGATTTAAAGAAAAAAAATCCATTCTTTCTGAAAACTTTGGGGATGGATTTATCCCCAAATAATTTTCTTGGGGATGGAATTCTCCCCATTCTCCCCTCTGGCGGAAACCCTGGATATACTGGGAAATGTTCCATGGCTAGTGAGATATGTACAACAATATTTTGCATGAGACAATTAGTTAAACTGCATGCTTCTTTATAAGTTTGTCTTTTTACTGTCAGTTATAAGAACTGTTCAGTTTTATTCACTGTGCTTTTTACTGCCTCGTGGGTCACAGAATGGAATGTCCTGTAAGGACTGTACCAAAATGAATTGAATGGCTGATTGACCTGATCTATCTGACGGTTCTAAGACCCGGTATTCACCTATTTGGTACCGTTCTTGGGTATTAAATTTAGACATATCTTCTGGGCTTTGGGTGTCTTACTTGCTGGGTCAAGTTGTGGTGTGAAGAGAACCCATGGACATTTTCATACTCATTCCATTCCTGTAAATAGATTTATATTTGAACTCATTGTGATGTCACGTGCTCGAAATCTGCCCCATCAGTCTCACATTCATCAACCATCTGATTCCTTATTGAGCGTATAGAGGTTCTTCACATGACGTCACATTTCCATGACGACACGATGCCGCCATATTGACCGTCAAAACATCACGGCATGAACACAGTGTCAACACACAGAACGTGACGTCAAAATGTCATGACGTGATAGTTTTGACATCGTCGCCGGCCATTTGACAGCCAACATGGCCAATTCTTTGCAGTCACGTGACCTTTATGATGTCACTGAAGAACCTGTATTATTTGTGCGTGTCCAATGGCAGCAGTACTGGCTTCTTCTGTTTCCTCCTACAAAATGTGACCAATCATCTTCAGATCTCACCGGAGAATTCTTTCATTTTCAGAGACAAAGTTGTATGACAACCTTCCTTTCGATAATCATTCCAAAACATCATGAAACCGAACTCAAATGTTGAAACAAAGGCACTCTTCAAAATTATTTCATTCCAAAGCTGATATTTTGATTAAAAGACAGTTTACCATGAGATAGTTGTAACCCTTAGGTCCCGGCTTCCTAGTCAATGTACATTGTGCACCTGTTTTGTGGCCACTCAATGTAGGAAGTGTG